>JAQFZU010000791.1:0-18942 GCA_034696185.1 Henia vesuviana | reverse complement strand
GTAATTGAATCACTGACAATTTATCAATTTGACATTGCATTGAAATCGATATAAAAGTATTGATGTTGGAGATCAAATTTTGCTAATGTGATTTCTATTAATTGCTTCTTCAACGTCAAATTTAATCAGTGATCGGGAAATCGTCAGTATGATAATAAACCATTAAAATAATATTTTAATGACTTTTAAACAGTTTGCTTGCTACAAAATTGGCTGTCAATTCGATAAGCAAAACGATCAAAATTGTCAGAATCCATTTACATCAATACTATACATGCAATTTCAAATTAGAGCCACAGTCAATAAAGAAAATTGTTCGCGTCAAATAGAAAAATTAATCGATTTACGACTTATTTAAAACAATTAAATTCAATTGAAATTTGATGATCCAATTGAAACACGAGTGAGCCCAAAGCCATTTTGAAATAGATAAAGTTTAATTTCATTTATGTAGACATTTTATTTATTAGAAATACGATTTGAATGCAACCTGTTCCAACATTTTATTTCACGTTTTTTTTGAAAAAAGAGTTTTAAGATTTTAACGGTTTTACTTTATTTAAACTGTCATTCACTGCAAAAAGGATTTTTTTTCTTTTACTTTCAGTTATTTATAGATATAACGATTTTTACGTCAACAATAGCCTTACTTTTAAATTAATTACGTATTAGTTGTGGGATTTAATGTTTTAAGAAGTTGTGTTTATTCTTTCGTCGAGTTTTTAGCTTTTAAAGTATTGATAAAATCTAACTTTGCTTTTACTTTGATCCGAGTGCCCCGAGTATAACGTTTTATCGCTTTTTATTTTCCGTTTTCGCTCTTAAAAACTTTATCCTCAAACTGTTTATTTATTATGTCGTATAGAAAGCCCGTCTGGCACGAATTCGGGTAGCCAAAGCATCAAGTGGCGCCGCATTTGTATCGAAGAAAAAGGCCGTAGAAGCAAGATTAGTGGCCCAGGAAAGCGGTTTGGAAATGGAGGAACCGAGAGACGAAGACATTTTTGAATTGCAACATCATCATTTGCTCAGATGCTTGGAAAAGACAACTGTAAGTAATTAAAATTTGATGATATTTTTTTCTTATTTTTAATTAAGGTTCGAGGACGCGTTCAAATTGTTGGCCAAAATAATATAAATTTTAATAACTTATTTCATTTGAGTTGTAATGCTATAAATCTGAGGTAATTTGTTGTTTTTTTTCCTAATTTTGCAATTATCTCGATTATGCTTATTGAATTACAAGCTTGAGTTGACATCATCTAATGATTAGTTAATAACTTGGCTCTAATGTTTTCCTGCCTGTTTTGGCACAGTTTAGTAACTTATGTTGGCAAGGATTAGGATTGGCCTTACCCCATGTGGTGATCATATAAAAGTGCAGTAGTTTTTGTGATAATTAAAAATAAATTATGAATGGGAAGTTAAATATTATTTTATAAGACAAAAATCAATAACTAAAAATAAAATAATTGCACATTTCTGGATATAGCAATGAATGAAGACTATCTCTAATTGATGATATAAATTCTTTGAAAATAATTAAAAAATTTTCTAACTATAGAAATTTGTGATCTAATTAAATAAAAATTATTTATTGGAAACAAGAGTATTTAGATGATATTAAATATGTAAATTATTAACATGGATTAAAAACAGGTTGAAATGTTTGTCCAACACAGATGATATTGATCTCTTATTGATCTCTCATCATTCCATTTATCACAGCTGTTTAAACAAATTTTAATTAAATAATTAATTTTATAATATTTTATTTAATTCTAAAATTAAACTAGAATAAAATTCACAAGTAAATAATTATCAATAAATTAAAAATCCCATTTATAATGAACTCATGCATATTATCCCAATTAAATTAGTAATATTTAAAAACTAATAATTTGAAAAATGTTGTTTAAAATTGAGTAAATTTTAAAGCGACCAAATCCTCTTGGAGAAAAGGGTAAAAAGGGTAAAAGGGTACATCTCTTTTCACTTTTCCTTAGCAGATTACTCCCTTCTGTCTCACTGGCAAATCCACCCGGTCTCATTTAAATCCTATAACCAAGGATAAAATCAGGGCTACAGCATATGAAAAAATATGTAATGCAAAGTAATAGCATTGACTCAATATAAATGCTAATAGAAACTTTATGATAAAAATAAAACTTACAAATTGAATTATAACATATAGAAATTACTCATATTTAAAAATATTCAAAATCCAATATCACTTTAAAATTTGCAAACTTCTATTGGTTATTAATACATTCAAGATTTTCATTTTCATATGGAAATAAATTATTCAAACTTAACCTTTGCATTTTTACGAGCGAAACAAACCTCTCGGGTTATGACTGATTACTGACATTCGGCATGTTGGACTCACGACACAAAGACGTGAAAGGTGCATTGGAATTGACCAACTGTCAGTTCCAATACTTTTCAATTTTCTCTCGTACTTTCACAAACCTTCCAAAGATTTTTCCTTTTCCCAATATGAATAAACCATTAATCTACTTGACGAAACGCTTTACTAAGATTAGAGAACTCAGAACAGCACTTCCATTAAATATTGAATATATTAAAGTTGAGGTTTTTTAAAATTTTTATTTTGAAAATTAATAATTATTGCAAGTAATTAGACTTAATGGAAATGTTTTGGCTAACAATACATTCCTTTGACCTTTAAAGTAAATAAATATTAAATGCACTGTTTTCATATTCGGCTTTTTCAATTCTATTTTTTTTCCTTTGTTATTTCTATATTTATTTGTCCGCTTTATAACGCATTTTTCTCTACAATGAAATTTTTTTAATGTGTTTAATACTCTTTATGTTAACTGAATGGAATTTCGACTCGGGGAATTTTATAATGTTTGTTTATTATGTCTGAATGCCACCAGAGCACGCCAGCATATCCATTGTGTAGATTAATAACTCTCACTTTTAGGTTTAATTGCGTAGTTTTTTTTTAACTCGATTAACTCACTACTGAATAGTTAAATACTCGCTAATCAATAGCTAGTTATAAACCAAATAATAAATTTTAAAATAATTATAACTCGTAAAAACTTTCAACTTTATCGTCGTGCTAAGACGAGCAAATATTGTTACTCGCCTTTTATCAATTTATTTATTTTCTGTTTATACTTTTTCTCTATTTGTTTTTTTTTTTCGTTTAACAATCGAAATACGTGACGTTTTATTTAACATTTTATAATCATCAGGAAATTCGCTGAATTTGTAATTACAGTTGCTGTAACAAATAATGGTTTTAATTAAATATTAATATTATTTACATTTATTTATTTACATTCAAATGCGAAATTACTTCACTTTTGAAATTGAATAAATTAATAAATTGACAATTAAATATTAAGTCAATTGCTGTTATTTTTTCCGAAATTCTATTGAAACTTTAGGCTTTTTTTTCAGATTTCACTGCTCGGTGGCATAAATTATAATTAATTTTATTAATTACTTAATTCGCGAGACGCGCTTTTATTATTATAACCCTAAATAAGTTATTTTTCACCATCGAATTAACTGTTACAGCAACTGCCCATTTTAATTTAATTGAATAAAAAAATTTAATAATTAACCAAACCCAACGTCACGTATTTCCATTTTAGAATTTCTTTTTTTATTTAATTTTATTAATTTTTATTTTATTAATTTTTTTCTTCGTTTTCAAAACAAAATAACATTGAAAGAAAAAAATTTTTTTTTTAAATAAATCAAAGAGGAAATAGGGTTAGAGTGACAAGCTTTGCTCTGCTTACAGGACCGAGAGTTTATCGAATTGGACGGTCCCTTTAATGGCCAAGCGAATCGGCCATCTTCGGTTCCGCCACTGACACCGACTCCTTCCGTGTCTTCTTCGCAAGGAAATAATCAATCGAGGAATACTTCTACCTGCTGTGGTAGGAGGTTTGGCGGCAAAAGATATCAGGTAACGAGGAAAAGAACAATCACGTATAAACACGTCGTAGACGTCATATCCAATTGAAACTAGGCATTTTATTCGAGTTTCGATCCGCCATTTTTCTGACAACATCTTCCATTACTCGCTATGATTCTCCAATTTACTCGTGACATGACATTCGTTTCCCTCGAGAGGTTACCCAATTTAGATTGTGCCGTGTATTCATGTTTTCTTGCGAATAATAACCTTTTCTAATGCCAAAAGGCATTTAAAACTCATCATAAAGTCAAATTGTAAAAATACTCAAATAACTTTTGCAGATCATTGCTCAAATTAACATAAATTGAGCCATTTTAACTCATTTTACGATTAATGGAAGGCTGCCTCAAACAACGGGAACAGCTCGAATAAGACAATCACCGATTTCTCTGAAATTGATGTCAAACAATTCGTTATAGTCATCAAAACTATGTCCTTTAATAAGAATGCTCACCTCTCAACCAACAATAATCTATGTCAAATCAAAGTTAGCAATTTTCCCATTGTTATACACATTAACTGTGTAATTTGGCTATGTATGAATGCGATACTCTTTAGTTCCATTACTTTCATTGATTTTAGGTGTAATATAGCTGCAGCAGTACTTCTGATAACAAATATCATTACAAATTGTGTTACAATGGGAAAAAGTGCCAACTTTGATTTGACTTAGATTATTTTTATTAAAGGACATAGTTTTGACATCAATTTCAAAGAAATCGGTGATTGTCTTATTCGGGGCGTTGCTTTGTTAGATATGATTTGTAATTGAGGAAAGAATTGCTTCGTCGATGAGTGTCTGCGTTTAATGATGTTCTATTTTCAGGGTTCGTTTAACCCAATTAGAATTAGACTTTTTTTTTTGCAAATAGTTTTTTCTACATTATTTTATATGATTTATTAGTAGAAGTAAGTGGTTTTTGTAATTATTAGTTCTGCTAGTGACTATAGCCTTTGTGATAAAGGTAAATAATTCGAATATTAACGACACTCGAATTCGAATAAAATGCCCGCAATTGGCTACTTACGAACGAATTCTAATTTATAGCAAATGCATGATTAAAATATTAACCCTATTAGTACCAATATATCCTTTCTTAGATATCGCCATTCTTTGCCCACACAAACTAGAATTTCAATCCTGATAACCTTTGCTCTGTGCGGTAGATTTTAGGATCACTAGAATCCTCTTCAAATCTTATAAATTTTAATACTAATTTCATTCTTCGATTAAATATATCAACTTCAACATAAATTAGGTCTAAATGACAAAGAAATTGGTATAAAATTTTAAACGTAAATAAAATAAATTTAAAATTAAATTCAAGTGGACAGGGAATGGCGAATCGTAAATTAAAAATAACGTTGAGAGTATTAACTTTTAGCAATGAGTTTTTATTCGTTTTAGGCGGTTTCTTGCAATGCAAAGCCGCCAACGGCACCTTAAGGCCTTCTGGCGAGCAGGAGTGGCATTAGGACACTTTTCGTGATCCTTAGAGTAGGCAAATATGTTTTTATACATTTATGCTCACTGCTTTTAGCTTTTGTTTTGTGTTTCATTTCGTTACGAGATTTTAATGAGAGTTTTCTTTTGTTCGGTTTTTTTTTTATTTTTTTTTTTTATTTTGCGCAATCGTCTTAAGCTTGTTAGTTTTTGAAGTTTGCTTTTGTTTTATTTTTTTATTTTTTATTTTTGTAATTTATTCGGTTCAAATGAAAAAAGGGACGAAATTAAAGGATTTTGTTGGTAATCAAATTAGACCTAATTTATGCCTTAATTTGGAATTTTATTTTTAATTTGAATTTGGGAAAATATTTTCATTTTAATTTTTAATTTTCGGTGTTTTGAATTTTTATTTTTTTTTTATATCATATTCTTTTAACTTTTTATTTATTAATGAAAACTTAAGAGCCGATGCATATACGCACACAACCCCTCGAAAAATCGCAATGTTTGTTTCCATTCCCATCAAAATTTAACTTTAAAACAAAAAATACTCAGCAAACAACTCACGTTTCAACCAAATCAAAATTCAAACCAACTTTAAACACAAATTACAAAAATTGCTTTAATCACGACATTCACCAATTCCAATATAACGCAACACTCATTTCAATTCACAATCACACAAACCGTTACTAAACCCTTCAAATAAATCAAACGTGATAAACCCCAACTTTCAATTCCACTTTAAATTAAATTTAAATTACAACCCAAAAACAATTTCCCAACCCCGGCTCGCAATTGTCCATTTACCCAACCCAAAAATCACTAAAAAAAAATGCAATTAAATTTCACATTAATCATTAATAACAGCAAAACAGTGGCGTATCGTCGGAATTCACAACCGAAGACGAACTGACGGACGTTCAAACTCGGCTCATGAACCGTACGCCCGATCACCATCCACCACATTCGCCGTACCCTTATCCGAGGCGACATTCCCGCTCCAGCCTCAACGTGAACGTACATCTGAACCCGAACCCGCCATCTGGTGGCGGCAGCAGTATGGTCCTCGTACCCACCATAGCCACTTTCTCGGCCAGTCCGCCCAACAGTCGACCCAATTCATCCAACTCGACCGCGGTTACTACGGCTCTGGTCACTCTCGCCACTCCTACGTCCACTTCCGACAACGATTCGTCGATCGCCACGCCCAGTACTGCTACGACGTCACCCAATATTGTACGGATTTCTACGCTCTAAAAATTCGATCGTTTTTTAATCTCGGTTTGTTCGTTTACTTGTGCCTGCCGAGATTACGAATGAATTAATTAATCAATTAATTCTTATCGTTTCGATCGTCGTTTTAGTTTGGATGAGCCTATCGTTTGATGTTGTGGGTTTTGCGAAGGACTCGACATTTAACTGTTTTTTTTTTTTTTAGCCTTTATAGTTAAAGGCCGACGTGTATAGATTATGTCTAAAGTATTAATTTATAAAGAGTATTTTAAAACATGTGGTCTCTTGACCATCGAGTGTGTGGTTGATAAATGTATTGGAAATTTTAGTTTTGTCAAGTATCACAAATTGTATGTATGTATTATCAACTATTTGGTGCCGCGATCAAGTGCTGCCACCGTGTGACAACTAAGTAAAACGACATCTATAAAAATTCACTTATTCTTCTAAAAATTTTAAAAAATAGTTAAGGGAAAGTTCACAGACTTAATACATACAAGATATAAAAATCGTAAGAATTTATCTTCGAATTAAAATTACACTAAAAGTTCAGCTTAGAAGAGGATTTTATTGTGCTTTTTTTTAAAAATTTTTTTTTTTAAATAACTTTTTTTTTTTGTAAATTTTATCTTTTTTATTTTAGCTGTTTTTTGTCAGTGTCTTCTTAGTCGTATAAAAATCGTTCGCATGTTTTCTCTTGTAAATTGTAGAAAATAATTAAGATTCGCGAGGAATGTTTCATTTTATTTTTATGTTTTTATTTTCTTTTTCCATTCACACACTGAGGCTTTTATATTTATTTGTAATTTTTTTTTTTAATTTAAATAAATTAATTGGATTTTTTTTTTAGTTATTTATTTTATAAGCAGAGGGAGTGACAAACAGTTTTTTGGCTGTAAATTTATATTTTTTAAAAATTATTATTTTTATTATACATATCTTTAAATTGATTTGCTGTTGTTTTAATATGAAAATTACAAAATAGAAAATATAAAAGTTGTTGAGAGAAAAATTAAAAATAATAGATTTTTAATAATCAATTGTTATAGTAAATTCAAAGTCTCAGATTATAGAAAATTTCAAATAAATGTTAAAATTAAATAGTTTCAGATATATCAATCAATTTAGTGATGTAAAGAAAAAAATACATGGAAAATTTATATTCCCTATGGGAATATTTAAAAAACTAGTCATTTGCTATTTATCATGTTGTCATTATATTTATTTTAAGTTTATGTGTCGCCCTCTGCTGTTGGTTATCTGCAACAAAGAAATTATCAATTTCTATGCAAAAATAAATTATAGAATTTAAGAACACATTTAAATTGTATTTATTTTTATAATTTCAGCCTCAAATTGTCCATTTTTTATAGAGTGAATTTTTGATGTTTTTTTTTTATTGTTGAACATAAGTGATTTTATCGAGAAATAATTAATTTTTCCAAAAATGCTAAATAGAATTAAAAGGCTAATGAAAAATGCAAGTGAAAAGCTCTAAATCAATAAAAATTAGAAAAATTCCCCAGTGATTCATTAGTCTTCCAAATGAAAAATAACATTTAGATTAATAATGTAGTAGTGACGTGTAAAAAATAAAAATGTTGAATATTGCCACTCAAAGTGGCGCTAAAAATGAGAAAAAAACACGGCCGTGAAATGGGTTTCAATTGGGAATAAAATATATTTTACGAATTTATCAATCAAAAACTATTTTGCAATTCAGTTTTAATCTCGATAATTTGCTTCGACATATCTTTCGGTAGATTTTAGGCCTTATATTTGTTAGTTAATTAAAAATTACAAAAACCAAAAATTTTTATTTTTTAATTTTTCATTTTATGTGAACTATTTTATATGTGTTTTGTACGTATTATTATTATCATCAAAAAAACCCAATTGAGACCAATTAAAATATAATAAAAATTAATTTTAAAAAAATTGGATCGAAATAAAAAAATAATAAGAAAAATCAAAGTCAACGATTGTAGATATTTAAAAAAAGTAGATTTTTATCACACAAAATCGCATATTAACAACATTATATATGAAAAATTTAAAACATAAAATATACAAGGCCTAAATTAGGCTCTGTCAGTCATATGAATGTTATTCCGAAATGTTTTTTCATGTATAGAAAAACCAAAAAAAATCAATCGTAGAAAAAAAAATTGTTCCAAAAATGTTTAATTTTTTTCTTCCAAATATTTTTACTGAAATCTCTTCAAACTTGTTAAGTGCTTTGATTGTGTTGCCTATAGAAAAAGTTTATCTGTTTTTCAATCTTAACCAAAGAAATTTCAATTGGATATTTAAGATATAAAAACATGGAAAGAAACAAGAGAATCTTTTCAGTGTTTGTGTGTTGACAAAAGCGTCTCACTCTCATTAACTATCTGATTTCAGAGTAATAAAGATGTTTATAAAAATAAATGTTTCCATTTATTACAATAATAAAAATATTTTTGCTGGTTTAAGTTCAATATTTGATTTATCATCGAATTTTCATCAAAGAATAACAAACATCTGCTTCGCACTCGAAAATCACTCGGTTACTGTGGATGATGATAAAAATAGCGTAAATAGAATCGAAACTGCCAATTCAGCAACGTTGAAATGTGATTTTAAAATTAAATTGTTGAAAGTTAACAAAATAATAGAATGACTTGATTCTTGTGAAAACTACAACAATTTGTTGGTAGTTAACAACAGTATGGAACGTTGATTTTTCCGTTCATTCTGGAAATTTAATCGAAATTTCAAGTTGACGTGATCGAACTCCAATAATTTTTTCTCTTTTTTTTTAAATTAAAATTAATATTAAATTTTAAGTGATACTAATCGACATTCAATGGCTTGTGGAGGATCGTAAGTATTTGAAAAATTAAAATTTGAAATCGAAAACTCGAAATAAATATTTAGGCGTAAAAAATTTTGTTTTATTTTATTTAAATAATAAAATAATTTTAGATGCAATAATAAACGAGGAACAGTTTGCAATGGACCTGATAAATGGACAGTGACGGTCGACGTTCCCGATTACCAACCGCACGAATTGTGCGTTAAAGTTTCGGACAAATGTGTCGAAGTTCGAGGTAAAAAAGAACCAAAGGGTTGCCAACCGCCGGAATGCTTCTCAGAGAAGTACGAACTACCGTGCGATGTTGATCCGTGCACAATCACGTGGGATTATGCCAACTGTAAGCTTAACATCACGGCTTGCAAAAAGAAAAAGCCGTGTTGTTAATAAAGCTTAAATCTATTTAAACATCAGTATTCGAATTTTAACAATTAATTCCACATTTTATATAAATTTAATAAGGAAAGTCGTACAAATTTATATTTTCGAATATTTTGATTTTTTACTATAGAAATTATTGTATAATAATAATAGCATTTCGAATTACAAGCTACAGATGTAAATTTAAAAGAATTAAAAAAATAGTACATTTTAAAAAAATTTGTCAATAGCTGGCGATGAAAGGCGAGCCTCGAGAATGACGTAAACCGTAATTTATTGAGCGAAAATGCCAAGGGCACGTGCAAACCCGCACAAAACGAAGTCTGATAGAAAAAAAAAGACCAAAACAATCGCTGACGTCACGGAAAAACACTCGTTAAACAGCGAGCGATAAATAATAATCCAAAAGACGATAAATCTCTCGATTAACCAGAAAATCAAAAGCGATGCAGAACAGCACGAATTGCGTGGATCTCCAAGACCCTTTCCCATCAGTCGTAACACTCGCTATAATCGATGCGATAATCGCTTTAGTAGCAATAATTGGAAACTCGGTGGTAATACTGAGTGTCGTACGCTTCCCAACGTTACGTACTAACACCAACACATTCGTCGTGAGTTTGGCAGTTGCGGATTTACTCGTCGGAATTTTCATCCCGTATTACGTCGTCTTCTACTTCGACCACATTCCTTGGCGATGCGATCGCAACCCGTGTTTACTGCGCTACTTCGTCATCCTATACCCAACCATCTCTTCGATGATCAGCAACATCGGCGCCGCCTTCGAACGTTACATTGCAGTCGTCCATCCTTTATCGTACCACCGCATCATGGATACTGGATGGGCCGTTAAATCGATCGTTATCAGTTGGATTTATGTCGGGGTTGTAACGGCATTGCCTCTTCTCGGTCTCAATATATGGGAAAACGAATTTAAATTGCAGTGTTTGGCCAAATGTAAAGAATGCGATTTGCGATATATCGTCGGAGCGACGTATACGGTAATGGCCGTTGCGTGTCATGTTTTTTTCACTTTGATAATCACGTTGGCATTGTATTATCGGATATTCCGCGAGGCATGGAAACAATTGCGATGCATCGGATCGATGGAAAATAATAAATCGATAAAACACGAAGCTAAAACGAGTCGAATGATGGTTTTGGTATTGGGTGTGTGTTTGTTGGGTTTAGCGCCTTATCTCGTCGCTATTATGTACCCCATAGTCAATAGGCAAGAGAAAGACAGTAAATCATTGAGTTCGTTGAAGAAGTGGGCTGTTTGTTTCTATTTGGGTAAATCCTCGTTTAATCCTTTGATTTACGGATGGAAAAATAAGGATTTTAGAAATGCGTTTTTACGATTGCTTAAAACGGATAAACGAAAAGAATTTTATATAAGAAGAGGTACGAATCAAACCCAGAGAGCATCAGCACCGATGTTTACCGTATCCACATTGTGTTGATATTTAATGTTAATTTTTAAGTTGCTTAAATTTTTATGTATGTAATTAAGAAATTTATAAAATTTGTTTTGATCATTGTTGATTATGATTGAGGGTTCGTTAAGTGATGAGATTAGGCTAATCACGAGCCTCAACCTGTTTTATTCGCAGTGTTAATTGCATGTTAAACAAAGTGTAATTTTGAGATAATTTATGACTGGTTTTTTATTATTATAAAATTTACATCCAAATTGATTTTATAGTATTATTCAAGTAAAAAAAAAAATAAGAGAACAATGCTTTTTGTATGGGAATCAGGAAAAAGAAAATAAAAATAGAATTTCAAAGAGAATTGAATAGCAAAAAGTTAAAGGAGATCTATAATCATCGAAAGGACAACAAAGAAATAAAATTTAGTTGTTTAGGTTAAGAGAACAAATTTTCATTTTAGTAAATTCGACATATTTTTATTTTATGTATATCATAATAGAATGAACTAAAAAAATATTGAAATTTATTTATTTTTATTTCATCTTTGCCTAAATTTAATGGTATAAAATGAGAGTGAAACTTTAAGCAAATTCACAAGCAACGAAGATGCTGAGAACTCTGATTTTGCTCTGTTGTTTTGTGACTTTGATCGATGCTACTGGATCCAGTTATAATCCGTATTATAGACAAATGCCTATGGGTATGGGTATGGCAGATGTAACTACTTGTCAAGCAATGATTGGAAATTTAGTTAGTACCGTCGTAGGTAAGAATTAATATATTTAAATTATTTATGTGTTATTGATTTGGGGTTTAATTTTTTTTTTTTTTAGAGATTATAAAGCAAGTGGCTAAGGTATTGCTGCCGAGCTTTTTAGGTGGATTAACGGGTCAATCGAAGATGGGAATTGATTCTGCGGTTAAGGATTTCAATATGACTAAGGTTATGTCTATACTCAGTGGATTTAAAGGTCTACACAATCATATGGGAGTTGAATGAATTTTTAATTGTGGATTTTATAAGATCTGGGGATAAATGTAATTGTTTTTTAAGATTGAGTAATAAATGTTATATTTATTGAAGTATATAGTTTTATTTAATGTGTGAATATTTAAATTTGGCGCCAATAAATTTAAATCTGAAGCACAATTTGCCGAAAGGTGTCGGGGTTTCTTTGACGTCAATTCAACGAACTGAAAGCGCATCCCGAAGCTTTTTGTACTCAAAACAAAGTCGATTTTCAAAGAATTTGAACATTAAATTGTAAAAATGGTGAGTATTTTGTTTTTTACAATCAATTACTTTCTTAACATGAAAAAAATGTAATTATTATTTTTACAATTTACAGGCGAGAAATGCTGAAAAAGCGATGTAAGTCGGAATTAAAAATTCATTAAAATATCTATAAAACTCAATTCTCTGTTGATTTTAGGACAACTTTAGCCAGATGGCGAGCAGCACAATTAGCCGAATCAGGAAAAGACAAAGTAAAATTAAATATATTGATAAAAATTACAAATTTTAACTTTAAAATGAAATTCAAGGACAGAAGACCGTACCTCGCATCACAATGTGACAGTATCCCACAAGCAGAGAAATGGCGAGTACAAATCATTCGTGAAATCTCAAAAAAAGTAACCCAAATTCAAAATGGTAACACGAAATAAATTATAAAAATAATAAATTTTCAATACAACACTTAAAAATTCCACAGCTGGCTTAGGTGAATTCAGAATCCGCGATTTAAACGACGAAATCAACAAACTTCTGAGAGAAAAACGGCATTGGGAGTACCGAATTCGAGAATTGGGAGGTCCAGATTACACCAGAGCAGGACCACGAATGTTGGATCACGAAGGAAAAGAAGTCCCTGGAAATCGCGGTTATAAGTACTTCGGTGCTGCTAAAGACTTACCGGGCGTCAGAGAATTATTCGAAAGGGAACCGCCACCCGCACCTCGCAAAACCCGAGCAGAACTCATGAAAGATATCGATGCTGATTATTATGGGTATCGCGACGAAGATGATGGTATATTAATACCCTTGGAAGCAGAAGCTGAGAAAAAAGGTGAATTATTATTTAATTAATTTTTTTTTAAATATTATAATTTAATTGTTTCTTTCAGCGATCGCCGAAGCCGTTGGTGAATGGACCAAGGAAAAAGAATTGGCTGGGACTTCAGTTAAGAAAGTTGTGGATGAGGATATTTATGCAGTGACTATAGAAGCTATGGTAAAAATCAAAATTAATTTTATAAAAAATCATTTTTAATTTTAATTTCGTTTTTTTTAGTCCGATGATGAAATGGAAGATAATTCTGAAATGGAAAATAACCAACAGAGGTTTATAGCACATGTGCCTGTACCGTCTCAAAAAGAGGTAATTTTTTAATATTTTTAAATTTATTTTAAATAATTTATTTTATATTTCAGATCGAGGAAGCGTTAGTAAGACGAAAGAAACAAGAATTATTAGAAAAATATGCGAGTGAAACGTTAAGAGAAGAAAGTCAAATTGCCAAAACACTTATGGGATTCAACAATTCGTAGCCTTTGTATTTTCTTATTAATTCATCAATTGAAAGGAAATTATTAACCAAATAACATTTTTTTTTGTAAGTCTTTTATTTATCATCTTTAAAACGTAAAAACCTCAATCAGAAATAAATATTTTTTAAATATTTAAAAGTGTTATAAAATATTTTTTTTAATGTATACATAAAACCATCCCCATTAAAAAGGAGTATATAAATAAATGCATTTTTTTCTAAAATAAAAATTATATAAAAATATTTTCCTTTATGAATCATGATTTGTCAGAATCGGTAGAAATTATGCTTTTTACTTCTTCCAATTCCATCATTTGCTGTTGCTGTTGACCATCCAATTTTGAAATTCTGTCTTTCACGTCTTCGATTTCTCGTTTTCTTGCAAAATCCGATCTCACTTCTCGCTCGATATCCTGCAAATCGTCTAATTCGTGATATTTTTGTATTGTTTTCGATTCATTTGCTACGAGCGAAACTGCCGATGGATCACTGGTCACTAAAATATTCCTGAATTCGTGGTGTTTGCGTTGTAAATTGCGCAGTTGTTTTTGAACGAGTCTATGCTCTTCGAAAGTGACATTTCGCCTTCATTGTGAAGACTTGTTTTATTTTAGTTCCATAAGAAATATATTTTAAATCTTACCTTAAAACTTGGGTTTCGGTCTCGAGTTCCTCGATTCGGGCTTTCTGTAAATGTGTGCGGTTCTGTAGTTTGACTATCGCGCGTCGATATTTACTAATTCTCTGGTTAAAAATTATTTATTTATTATTTAAATTGGTTTTGGGATTTTAATTTACATTTTGACTGCTTTTTTTGTCGTCGTGGTGCTTGGAATGAAGGTGGCTCAGTTGATTTTCTAATGTTAAAATGCGGTTGTTTAATTGACTTTTCTGTTCTTCCCATGCGATTTGAGCATTCATCAAAATTCGTTCGCCTTGGACTCGCTCTCGTTCGATATCGAGGTTTGTGATCTAAAATTTATAAAAATTTATATCGTTTATTAGACTTATTTTTAAGCAAAAATCTTACAATTCCTTCTCCGTCGAATTCTCTTCGTATTTTCTCTTTCAGTTCTCTTATGGCTGATTCCAAATTCTCTTTTTCTTCTTTACATCTTTTTAATTGAGATTGAAGTTGGAAAATGTCATTTGAACTTCCTTTTTCCCTAATATTTTTAATTTAATCAAGTTTTAATTTTTGAAAAAAATTTATTTCAATTTATTTCCAAAAAATGTCAACCTAAAATTAGTCAATTCCTTTTCCAGCATTTCTTTCTGTTGCAGGATAATTTTTGATTTTTCTTCCATCATCAAAACAAACGTTTGATGTTCACGTTCGGTATCCGTATTTACTCGCTCCAATTCCTGTACTCGAACTTCTAATTCAAATCTTAATAAAATACATTTTTTTTGTAAAATTTAAAATCAATAAAATAATAATTATTTACTTATCAGTCTCGATCCGTTTCTGTTTATTCCATTCTTCTTCTTGAAATGTCGCCAATCTTCTTTGCATTTCTTTTTCGTTTTCGATAATTTTTGCATTTACGGCCTGATTCTTCTTTTTAATTAAATCGAAATTCTTTTTCAATCCTTCGATATCAGTCGCGAGTTTATCTCGTTCTCGTTCAACTTCTCCCTTTTGCTTCGTGAGTTCTATTTTCGAATTGGTGATGTCGATCTTTGATTTGAATTCTTTTTCTCGTAATTGTGATAAAAGTTGGTTATTTTTTGATTGTTGATTTTGAATTTCAGACGTTAATTCCACTTCGTGTTCTCTCTGCATCTTCAATTCGGCTTCGATTCGTTCCAATTGATGTTTCACCGTTGAATTTTCCAACTATCAAATTTAAAATAATATTTTAAAAACTATAAATTATTAATTACCCACTACTTTTAAACCTCCAAAGCTCTGATATTAGTTAATTGCTCAGCATTTTGTTTCGCTTGTAATCGTTGCAAATTCTCAGCTTGAACAGTGCAAGTTTCTTTTTGCGCTTGCATTTCTTGTAATTCTTCTTTCAAATGCCTTAATTTATTCTGCAAATCCACATTTTCACGCATTGTTTTATTCAATTTATCTTCGTCCTTCTTCTGCATTTGCTCTTCTAATGCTAATTGCAAACTTCCATTTTGTTTTTGCAGTGACGAAACCTGTAAAAATAATTAAAAATTAACAATAAAAATTAGTGAATAAAATTTATTTAATTATGCGGTATACTTCGGCTTGATATTTTAATCTTAACTCATCTTGAGCATGAACATGAGTTGCTTGAGCATGTTCCAATTCACTTTTTCGAAATGCTAATTCGTAACGCAATTTATTGCATTCTGATCTGTATTGTTCAGTTTCCTCTTCAACGAGTGCAAATCGTTCTCTGTAGGCAGCCTCGATTTCTTCTTGAATTTTCAGTTTCAGCAACGCCAAGTTTTGAGGTGGAAGTCTCTGATTAATAAAAAAAAATAAAAGTAAGTTTAACAGTAATGATAAATTGATTTTTTTTACATCTGATTTTAATTCTTCGATTTCCGATTGTTTCGTGAGAAGTTCCCTTTTGAGCTGTTGTGTACCGGTTTTGTACTTTTCGTTCACTTCTTTCAACTCATTCGCAGTTTTCTGATAGTCGATTTGTAAGGCACGAAATTCGTGAATTATTTTATCGTGTTCTGTTTTCAAACTTAGGAAATTGTGTCTGTGTTCTTCGTTTCGCAGTCGCTCGTCTTCCAAAATTTTTTGTAATTCGATTAAATCGAATTCGTTTTCGTTATTCATTCTTGGTGTGGACGTTCGAGGCAGGCGAGAAGAACCGAAATATTCATCGCTATAAGCCATCTCTCGTAACTAGCAGCCAGCATCATTATAATTCATTTCGTTGTCAAAACATCTGCTGATTCAAATAGGTAACATGAGCTATAACGCGATCTAGTGGCAAATTTCTAAGTAGAATTTAGTTTCGGCAAAGAAATTCTGTATTTGATAATAAATTAATTAAAAGAATTTAATACAAAAACATTTAATCAAATAATTTTAACTTTTAGTTTTCTTGTTTTATAATGGTTTCCTAAGTATTAAATTTAATTAACTTTAGATAATAGAAAATTTGATTAAAAATTGATAAATTAATATTTTTAATAGAAACAAAAAGTTGAAATGCGTCATAATACTTGGCGCTAAATATTGCATTTTATTAAAACTTTATCAGTTATTTGCGAATTTTTGCTACTGTCAAACTTGCTGCAACGAAAGTAAATTTTTTTTTATTACTTAATCTAAGATATTCAATTAAAATTTAGATTTTTTTAATCAAATCCAAATATCAAATTTTTAAATTAAAATCAAAAAAAAAAAATTAATTCCCAATGTTAATTACTTTTCTCAACCCATCGAAGATTGTTGCTCTTTTAAGTCTTTATTTTTTGTCTATTTTTTGCAGCCGCATTAATCTGTGTTTTCCCATTTGCCAGGTCATCATCCCTTTCGCTTTCATTGTACCTTACACGGGGATGAACAACGGACTGATGCGGCGATGTTTTTTATGGTAAAAACCGTCAATGCAAAAGGATTTGATCGAGTCACTGACATCTGGTTAATTGGACTGGAAAATGAGACTGATTTTCAAAAATTTTTTTTAATAGCAAGAAATGATAACATGTAATTTTAAGCAATGAAAAATATTTATTTTTTTGAAAAAGAATAAAAAATAATAGCACTTAATTGTAATTAATCACTGAAATGTCACATCCTTCTTAATGTAAACCTACATATTGTTTTGAAATTTTTAACTCGTGACCATGAACTAAAAACAGTCAGAAAAAACCATATCAGTTAATTACCAAAGGTTTTGTAATGTAAAACTCGTGACTAAAATAAAATAAAAATTGGATTTAAACCTTAGAAAAATAAAAGATGTAAATAAACAGAAAATTCTCATTTCTTTTTTTGCAATTTTTAATTATGACTTTATACTTCTTCAGGGTGTAAAATATCTTTTTATAAGAGAATTGATATAAACAAAAATCAAAATCAAATACAGTAAGAAACTAAATCTCAATATTAACCATTAAATGAGTAATTTCAACGAGTAGTCAGTTTGGAGCTAGTATTTCTTCAGATGTGTGACCTGATTGTCAACAAAGAAAGTCGACAGCCATAAGTCATCTTCAATCACAGAATGATAAAGCAAAAGTTGTCATGGAAACTGCTTCAGTAGCAAATGGCAATGCAATTCGAAGTTATTTCCGAAGCGTTGCAATTGCTACTCCAATTTGTATTGATCACTGCTTCATTCGCCCACCAACATTTTTTTTATTTCGATGAACGACCCTTTGGCCTTATAGAATATTACTCTAGTTGCAATTGCAATGTGTCACCCGAATAGAGAAGCCGCACAATTTAACATCAAAACACAATCCAGAAAAATGTAACACGAAAAAATAAAGTGACTTGCATAAAAATCATTTTAAAACCCCTCAAAACCGAACAAAACCGAACAACACAATCAATAAATAGTTAAAGCTACAAAAATAAATTTGTAACGCAGTAAACTACACTGTAAAAAAATAAGTGTAACACCTTTACACTTATTTTTTTACAGTGTATCGTTGCTCCAGTCTGTTGCTTCAAACCTATGAGTGTGGCTTTTAATGACCTGTAATTGATATCAAGAGCAAAACAAACCATAAAACGTAGTACACACTAATTATTATTTATTTTAATAGCTTCAAATTTTATAATTTTATATAATGAACATTAAATTATTTACCGAGAAAAAGTCGAAAGTTGCAATTCGTAGAACGTTTGATTTAATTTATTTTGTTTCGATAGTATCACACTTTTCTCAGCTGGAAGGATTTCGATTAAACGATACCCATTCTGTGCGTAAAGGCCAAGAAATTAAAGTCGAGTCTTTGTTTGTGTGTTGTTTACAAATTGGCGTAACTTTCCATTGTATTTAAATTCAAAGCTGCGGTTCTTTTCCCATTCTTGAACTTTTATTTTGTTTTCAAGTGTATCTGTACACATACTTTTTTCAATGTAAATACGACATTATCTTTAAGATTTTTGTCATTT
>JAQFZU010000790.1:0-18949 GCA_034696185.1 Henia vesuviana | reverse complement strand
TCAACTTCAGAGGCTTCCCTTGTTAGTTTTGTGGTTTAACACGAATTTTGAGTATCGTGCTTAAGTCGCATTACTTAATTCATCTTAGATAATGACTTTATATGATTTTTTTTCTAACTGATTTTCATTTTGAGAGTCAAAATATTAGTTGATAAATAAAAAAAAAAGTTTGCTTTTTTTGACTCATTAAATCGAAATTAATGACTTTGGGGATAAAATCGTTTTGTGATACATTTTGTAAACAAGTTGCGCAAGGATCGAAATCCTCTCAACATAATTGGCAAATCGTTTAAATAGTTTTGAAATTACTATAATTATTTCGAAATTAAGCTACTAGCAATTAATATAGAATTAATGCACGTATTTATTTTAATATTTAAACCTACAGTGTATGAAAGCAAAATTGAAAAATATAAATTTTACCTACAGTATTATTTAAAGCAAAGATTGAACTTCATCTTATTTCAATATGAATTCGATATACGATATTCCCTAGATGAATTTGCAGAGTAGAAATTCTATAAATAAGAATCTACTAAAAAAAAACCCGCATTCACAATTCTTTCTAAGACTGTGTTTGATAAAAGCTTCTGTCGGCATTCGTATTGCGGATCAATACAAGAAGCTTATCTAAAGTTTTTACGGTGGGTCCAGATGGAATGTAGCAGCTGTGCAATAAAGTTGAGTTATGTATAAGTAAGTATGGTCAAATAAGTAATAAATAGCTTTACTAAATGTTATACGAAGAGAAAAGTGAAACGTAGTATTTTGTCCGAAAGCAATATTTGAGTATTGATAAATATTTTTTTCTTTATTAAATATAATGCAGAATTATAAAAAGTGAATTTTTTTTCCATTTCCTACTTTTATTAAATTGATGATATTCGAATTCCACACATGCCTCGCACTTACATTTTGATGCGGTTTGTTGTCAATCGTTTATATGCAATCCACGCTCAGACCAAGCTTAAGCAAATGTTGACTGACATTCAGCCACCTTCCTTCCTGTGTCGCACGGCTGACAAAGATTCGATTCTTAGAAATCCGGTTCTTCTTCATTGGCCAAATAATGCCAACGTACTCGAACTTTGATGTTCTTTTTATTATTTCATGTTTCTTATTGAACTGTGTGTGTTTGCTGTCTCGAATGCCCTTAAGTAAAATAAATAAGTTGGTTTTTTAATATAGCAAAATCCTCGATTTTCTGTTTGTGTTTTGGTCGTAAACTATTTTTTAATAAAATTCTATGCGCGCATTAATTATTGTAATATATTTTAGATTTTTAAATTATTTTAAATCATTTATTTTGATTCTTATTTAACTTTACATTACGATAGGCGATTCGCTATGTCTGTCAATGTCAATTTCAAATCCATTTAAACATAAAATATTCAACTTAAAAGTACTTGTTTTAAACTTTTATACGAATTTTATTTTTTAAAATGTTCAATTTATTTATTTTTTATTTATTTCATTTAGATTCGAAACCTGATTTTAGAGAGACATTTGCTGAGAAAATAGAGTATCCTGGAGGGTTTGTATCGTTACCATGTGTGGCCACTGGAAGTCCTCCTCCGCACTTCAAATGGACTTTAGATGGAATAGTAGTAGCGGAAGACGATAGAGTGTCCATCAGCGAGATGTCGGATGAAAATGGCAACGTTGTTACCTCGTTAAATATCACTGATTTGGTCGTGGAAGATGGCGGACTTTATGCGTGCCATGCCATTAACAGAATAGGAAGCACCGAACACGGTGCCAGATTACACGTTTATGGTAAGCACTTAGTTAGGAAAAGGAGCAATTTAGTAAGTATTGACCGGTGGCCTGCAATTTATTTCTAAGTTTAGTTAGTCATAAACATTCGATCAATTTTATTTTTGATGCTGTGATCAAATGAAGTAATATAAAATAATGTCAGCGAAGGAAATTTTCATGTCTCTTCAATTGTACGAAAGGCAGTTTGAATTTGTTTTGGGGTGTAATATTAATAAGGTGATAGTCACGGTGTCCAAAGTAAAAGCACGATGGAAGGCCATTACGCACTTGCCTAGCATCGACATGCCCATTATGGTAGAATGAAATGATGGTCCTTCAATTCGTGACAGGTTTTAAAGGGCGTGGATTTAGTGTTTAACGAAGCCCATCAACAAAAGGCGATCTAAGTACAGAGTAAAAAGATCATAAAATGCAGCCAATGAACTAAAAACAGTATTAAAAACAGCAACGCTAAAAAAAACTGCACGCTAACAAACTTAGATAAGATCGAAGTGAAACGATGAGAAATGTCAAACACCCAAACTGTTGTGCTCGACATAATGGGCTCGTGCTAGTTTGTTTGGATGGTTGATTTGTGGCTTAGTTGCTACCGAATCACGCAAATGTGAGGGGAAAAACTAGCGGTTTAGTCGTGTTCTAAACATCAATGGATTTCGCGATGCGGTGTTTATGGGAATAACATAAATTTTGCAATAAAAAAATATTAATGAATAAACATAACAATAAAAGATTTCATGAAGTTAGGGAATGCAAACAATTGCGAAAATGTTGCTATTTTTAGATGAAAAATATTAATTATTAAATTTTTCTTATAATTTGTTTCGTATACTTCCTTTATTGGAAATTCATTACAATCAATCATGTCTAAAGGGTATTAAATCAAGAGCTTAGAATGAATATTATTGCATAATGTTGGCTAATTAATTGAACATTTTACGCATTTTATAAAATAAATATTTATAATAACTTTAAAAAAAAAAAAATTATGACGTTTCTATTGTCGGATTTCTCAACAATTTTAAATGCAGTGGAAGTAAGATAATTTATTTAAAACGAATGGTCTTTTTCCTTTTCTTTTTTTAATAATTTGTCACGCAATTTGAATGATAATTTGCTGCATTTTTTATTTTTGTGATAACATTTATCTTGACTGATGGTGAATTTTTCGTGATAGGCACACCAGTCGTTCGCTCACATTTGAAATTATCAGCAGTGGCTGGGGAGCGATCCATAATCAATTGTCCCGCTTATGGTTATCCAATTGAAAAGTACTCCTGGGAAAAAGGTAAGAAAGGATATTTAGATATATTTATTTCCCTATTAACCTTTCGGTTCATCTCCATTAAAAGGTATGTGATCATAGCATCTCAACCTTCCATTTTCCTTCTCACCTTCTCCAGTTTTCTTTTTTCCTTTTAAAATTTGGTTAATTGAAAAAAACCCCTTCCAATTACCTACTTAATGATATATTAACAAAATGAAAATTATGCCATAAACTTTGAAAGCGGATTAGACACCCACTAAAATTCCAAGAACGAACACCATAAATATTCTATACGAGAAAAGTACTTCAATAACAATTATCTTAATTTTGGTATTAAGGTTTTTTTTTATTATTATTACGATGTTTCGTGGTTACTGATTTACCTCATTTTACTATTTTAGATGGAGTTTCTCTACCAGACAATATTCGGCAAACGGTGTATCCGAACGGCACGTTAGTTATAAGTGAAGTTCGCAAGGTCTATGATTCTGGACGTTATACGTGTATAATTAGAAATAACGATCATATTGCAAGAGGAGATGTGGAAATCGTAGTTCTTGGTAAGGATTGCCTGTTAATTACTTAGTTTTGTCGTCATTTTTTCATATATATATATTTAAAAGAAAATTATTTTTATTTTTATTTTAAATTTGTTGATTTTTTTATTTATTTTTGTTCTTATTTTTATTTTCATATAGTTTATACCGTTTACATAGAGAAATACACAAGAAATATTTAATAATAATTATTCTTACGAAATGATATACGATTAAATTCTTAATATAATTTATGTTTTAAAAACCAAGTAGCTATTGGTCTCTCAAAGAGAAAAGAAAAATTATTAATTTAAAAAAAAAAAGATTTAAAAAAATTCCTAATTTTTAACCTCAATGCTGGTCACTTCTCAAAACTCCAAGTCTGCTTTATACACCAGTTTATTTTATTGTTATTTTAAATTTTTTAGTTATTTATTTGAAGGCCTTTTGCTTAGAAAAAAATTTAAACGAATTTTGTTTTATTATTTTTAAGTAAAGTTGTAAATTTACTTTCCGCCCCTCAGTATTTTTGCCCTTTGTTTATACGATCTTTGTATTATTTCTATTATTTTCGTTTTGTTGTTTTTGGTTACTTTATTAGAAGGCCAAAACTTTACGGTAATTATGTATGGTTTTATGTCATAAAACCTTAAGATATTTAAAAAAAAATTACTCCAAATACCATTGCGATCTTTGCTTTTGATGATGTCACTAAATAGTATTTAACATTTATTGCAATTGAATATAAATTATAAAAATTTAATTTTTATTTTAATTAAATAGTAAGCGCAGAGAACTTTTTTGGAAATTTTTTTAAAGTTTTAAATTGTTAATTAGAATTAGAGTTTGTTTTTTTTAATAAATTGGCATTTAGTACATGGCAGTTTTATTGAAGATACATTTTTAAAGTGTTGTTCGATTTTACCCATGAACAAGCTTTGATCAAAGAGGGAAAAAAACAAGTTAATGAAAAAGGCTCGGTTGAGTCATCCTCTAGCTGAAGAAGATTGCATTTAATTAGGCAAAGATAAACAGATTAGTTCTCTCGTTTGAAAAGTGAAGAGTTCATGAACCAGATGGATATGGATGGCGTCATGAAAAGCATCGATTTAACTTAAGACTGCTTTTGTTGTCCGGGGGATATCCTATAAAAACGGCAGTTTGGTCGCGTGAAAAAAACTAGTTAGGGCATCCTTTGCCATTATCTCATGCGAGAATGGGTTCATTTTAGGTCGAGTGGCAATAGGTTTCCTGAAAAAGACAGCAGCATAGTCTAGTAAGTGCCCTTACGTAGTAAAGTCAGGCCAACTCTGGTCCAAAAAGGGTGTAAATGTCCTTCTCACAACAAAGTTGACTCTTTTGGGTGCTGTGCTATTTTATTAGTAATAAACCATCGGAATCTGCAATATTTTTATCGAAACAAACAATGTATAAAAAAAATTATTATAAAAAAATTAGTGGCCGGGTGAATAGTGGTAGGTTGAAGCAAAAGAAAATACGAAAAAAGAAAAAATAGGTTTATGTGGAGCCGTTTTCAGCTGTACAAATTGATCCGAAGTTAGAACTTGATCTACGTGACAGGTACACCAATCGATAAATGGGAGATGTGAGAGCACCTATACACACAAACCCGTAGAAAAGGCAATTTCCACAGATGAGAAAGTGACTGAGTAGCTGTGCGCAAAATGGAAATTGATCTTTGCTAAAATTACGTAGGCTAGTGTGAGACCATTAAGGAAAGTAAGGCATTTATTTGCTGCCTTCCAATCAATGAGATTCGCAACATTGCATTCGGGCATTGATAAATGAAAACGAACATTTTTTTTTTCGACGAAGTTGCCAAATTGCTAATCGATTTGTCATTCCAGTGCAATCTAAAAACTAAAAAGAAATTTTGTAATTTGAAATTAAGATTGGTATTTTGTTGACTGAAACTAATTGGAAGATGGTTTATGTTTGTAAACATATACTGCGAATTGGAAATTCTAGTCAGTTATAAGCTGCTGCTTTGCGAGATTTAATTAGAAGTTTTAACCTGCTATTAATTTTAATTTTTGAAAAAGATAAAATGAATTTGAAGCTTTCCAAGTACGCAACAGATGGCAGTCGCATTACCAGAACACGTTAAATCTGATCAATACGCAGTTTCAAAGGGGTTAGTGATAGGGAGAAAAAGGTTTGTACAAATTTTTTTTTATAAATTTTTATTAATCAGAAAAATTTGTTTATAAGCAATCGGCACACTTTTTATGAAGTAATAATTGGTTGATAAAGTTAAATTTAATTATAATTTGAAAATTTTTGTGTGTCGATTGCACCAGATGATAATGCATCATTATCCAGGTAAGTTTTTGAAATTTATTTTTTCTCTTTTATCTATTTTATTATAAATGTGCAATGGATTTGGAGTGGTTTGTAGATCCCCTGATTATTATTTTGCGTTATTAATCATGTTGTATACTATTGCAGTAGTTTATATTGTAGGCTGTTTTGTGTTCTAGCGGGTATTTTTAACATACAAAAATGCTCTTGGAGCTGTGCTCATTTCATTATGAGCTTTTGAGCTGACCTCCCAAAAATTCTCAAAAATAAAAATTTGAATTTATATGAAAAAAAAATTTGAAAATAAAATTAAAACTGAGAAAGAGTTGAGATACTCAAAATTCTCTCTCTTCATAAGTCTCATAACGAATCTCTTTCTCTACTGTGATGGACTCGGGCAATGATGTCATTATTAGTTGGATAGTTATTGTTGAAACACTTTTTCTCCTTTAAGCTGTTTATCATTTGCATGCTTCTTTATATATATATAAATATATTTTTTTTGTATTTACCATTTTCAAACGCTAAAACTATATATATATGATAATTATTAACAAATTTTATCTATATTTTTTTTAATATTTTATATTTACTTATATTATATATATATCGCTAACTTTTTCTGTAGCTTAAATTTTTCTCTTTCGATCTTGCATGTTTCTTATTCCATTTACCCGCAATTTTCTAACTTCTTGGCTCGAGTCTTTAGCCCTGTTCGTATTGTATGCCCCGCCTTTTGTGTATATATACCTATATTTATATAAGTTATATACATCTTTTTTTTTAGTGGAAATTACACTTTTCTTTCTGTCACACATTTATCTTTCTTTTACGACTGGGATATGAAACTGAGACGACCACGACCTGGAACAAGCAACAGTACAACACGTACAGTACACAACTATTTTTTTAATGTGAACAAACTTATTCATTTAATTTGACATTTATTATTTATGAAGAAATTACAACACTTACACCAATTAAGATTTTAAAATTTATTTTATTAAAACAAACCTTATTACCATAAAAAAACAGCATGTTTCTACAATAGATGTTGGTTGTTAAGCACATACACGCACATACATACGCCACATGAATATTCATGTAAAGCCTATAGGAAAGACTTGGAAATTCCATGGAGACGATGCGCGTGTGAGAGTGAAAAAAGGTAAGTCGTTAGAATAAAAACAAGATAATTATTTAATTTCACACGATACTATTAAAGGCATAAAAATAAGCGAACATTCCAGATCGTGGTTGAGTGTTTATCCCTGGCCACGCTGAGCCTCGCGTGGCAAATATTTGGCTGTTTGGTGTGGTATGCACAGGGCTAAAGAGCACCTCTCAGCCCAGTCCTATCCTTTTGAGTGTTGAACGTCGTCAGTGAGTTTGCGTGTTTCGATGTTTAACTTCCAGTCCCACCAAAGATAGCGCCCTTTTCCTTCCAAGAAGAGCTTTTGCGTGAGGGCATGCGAGCGAGGCTGCAGTGCGTAGTAAGCGAGGGCGACCTGCCGCTGTCCATCAAGTGGGTGAAGGACGGCGGGGACGTTCCGCCCACGCTCGGCGTCCTCATTCGAGACTTAGACGAGTTTTCCAGTATCTTGACCATAAATAGTGTGACCCCTCGTCATAACGGCAACTACACGTGCGTAGTAGCCAACCACGTAGCCACTGTCCACAGCACGGCGGAATTGTATGTTAACGGTAATGCTATCGGTTACTACCTTTTTCCACATTTTATCGCTCTTTTTTTTTCTTTTTTTCTCTTTTTTCTTCCCTATTCTTCTCTAGTTCCTCCAAAGATTATCCCGTTCAATTTTATCGACGATCAGTTCTATATGGGGATGCGTGCTCACATCACGTGTGCCGTATCCCAGGGAGACCTGCCCATAGCGTTCCAATGGCTAAAAGACGGCTCTGAGATCTCCCCGACGTTAGGAGTGGCGACTCGATATTACGATCAGCACGCCAATTCTATGAGTATTGAGAGCGTTACCTCGAAACATTCGGGTAACTACACTTGCATCGCCCACAACGTGGCAGGAACGGCCATGCACTCTGCACAGCTGCTGGTGCACGGTAATTCATTCTGTTTGCAATCATTCTCAAACACAACGAGAAAGAGAGACCAAGCGAACAACGACGGGTATGGCCGGACCAGCCACAATGTGTGGATTTTACTAGTTAGGTTTTTCTTCATTCAACTCGGATCTATTTATGACGAGGAACTGCACCATCATGTTACGGTCATGCCACGCAGATCAACGTCTAATTGCAACTTTTCTTTCTTTACTTTCAGGTATCTGGATGATTCATTAACTTTATTTCTCTATTTTATTAATTAATAACTTTTTTTTTATTCTATTTATTTATACATATTTTTTCTTTCCCTTTCTCTTTTAGATAATTTTTTAAAATGTTTGTGTCTCTCTGTGGCGTCATAAAATGATTTGATATATATATATATTTATATATCTATTACCAATACTTTTACTTTTTTTAAAAAATATCTCTGGCTGTTCCCCACTCATCTTCAATCCAAAATATAAAGTTAAAGAAATGATAAATGATTTAAAAAAAAAAAATTCAAAAAACAAAAACAAAAATATACACGTTCATTGACGTGACATTCATTAGACTCACATTCGGTTACTCAAAACTATTGAAACTTTTTTAATACCCCTTTATACTTTATATGCATGATAAAACATGTTTTTAAAAAAAATATGAGAAAGAGAAGTCTTTTAGCCGTCCAGCGTTGGGCATTTATACCACACTTTGCACTTCCTTCCATCTCTATATATACTGTTTTTGTTTATTTTGCGTTATTTTGTTTTATTTATTTTTTATAAAAGAAATATTTCTTTATTTATTAAAAAATATTTATATATCCGAAAATCATACATAAAAAAGAACACAAAGAAAAAACATTATATATAGAATGGGCCAAAATATTTATATATTCTATACATATATAATTTACATATATGTATATCTCAGCACACATTGATAGTAGACACAGAAAAAAATGGTAGTGATTTATTTCAATTTATTTTGTTCTTTTTTTATTTGTTATAATACTAATTCTTATTATAAATATTTAAAAGAAATATTATATAATATATACTTTGATATCATATACAGTAGTATAGATATGATTTAAAATTTTAGTAGTATATTAGTAGTAGTAGTAGTAGTAGTTGTAGAAGTAGAAAATAGTAACAAAGTAGATTTATTTTTAGTTTAGAAGTTGGCACTAGAAGAATAGAAAGGAAATGATATAATATTTTTTATAATTTAAATGATTTATTTTTTAAAAATTTTTCATCTATTATATATAATATATAATAATATAATCTTATATAACCTTTTTTCAAGTACAAAAAAACTCATCTGTCAGATGTGACGTAATAATGAACATGAACTTAGAAAGTGCTAACAGACCCGATATTACGGCTTCTTCCTTCCAGTGGCCCCAAAGATCATCCCTTTCTCGTTTCAAGACGATCACTTATTTGAGGGCGTATTAGCGCAGATCTCCTGCGTGGTCTATCAGGGAGATCTGCCTCTAGAAATCGACTGGCTCAAGGACGGCAACCCGGTGGCTGCCGACACGGGCTTAACACTTCGACAGATAGATGATTATTCTAGTGTGCTCACGATTGGCTCTGTTCAGAGAAAACACTCGGGCAACTACACTTGCGTAGCATCCAATTCGGCGGCTTCCACCAACTTCTCCGCCTCTCTCACTGTTAACGGTAACTACACCCTAGCCTACGAATTAACGATGTTGTCTTCCCCTGTCTCGTTTTGCAGTGCCCCCAAAGATCGTGCCCTTCTCGTTCCAAGACGACCACTTGTTCGAAGGCATGCTCGTTAGGGTGTCTTGTGTTGTCAGTCGTGGGGATCTGCCCCTCACTATTAGATGGACCAAAGATGGGGCCCTCATTCCACCCTCACTCGGAGTTACGCTCCGAGATTTTGATGAGTACTCCAGCGTGCTATCCATTGAGTCCGTGGCCATAGTCCACAATGGGAATTACACGTGCTATGCCAATAATTCGGCCGGGAAAGCGAGCCACACGGCCCAGCTGCTGGTCAACGGTAATATACGCCCTATGCACCTCTCACGTAGGATTGGATAGACACGCTTCTTTAGGGACTAGCGATTAGCCCTACGAAACTCCTCTCGAATCAAACTTCCTTGTTGCTCTCATTATTTTTCATCTTATTTCCCTTTGCTCCCCATCCAAGCTAGCTCTCATTTTCAAACCGTTTAAAACGCTTGCCTATTTACCAATGGCCCCCTTGGAACCCTAATATTAGAGGCACGACCTATATCCATATCATTCGAATCAAAACTATTCATATTTAAAGTCAAACTTATTAGCACTTAGTTGCAGTGCGGCACGACCTTCTGAATGCCATGACAACACTCCATTGAAATAACCTTTCAAGAATAAAATATCTCATTATTTACTTACTTAATTATCACTTATTATTCATTTTCTTATTTATTATTATTCTTTGTTATTAATATTACCATTATTATTATTATATCCTTATAACAAGTTTCCAAAAAAAGCTACCCGATCAAGTGATCTCTTTAACTTGTGTCTTTATTTTTATTATTATTTCCTATTATTATATATCAGCTCATATAACCAAAACCAATATTTTTGTTGCAAAGCATGCTGGAATTTATACTGCACATGATACTCTTCCTATTAGCTGCATGAATATACCAAACTTCTAATAGAGAGGCAATTAGAAAAAAATAATAATAATAAAAATCTATTACTATTATTACTTTTATTATTATATTATTATATAAAATGTTTTTTTCAAGAAATTCTTTTAAAGGCAGACGATCACATGGACTACAAACACCTCTCCACAAAATATACATGGATACAAGATGACTTCGTATAGGTTTTTGTATATATATTAAAAATACAGGACAACATTGTGTCTATATATAAACCTATAAAAAAATTTATTAAATTTATTATATATATATATATTTAACATATATATATATATTTTCTATTACATGGTTCTATTTTAACCAAAAAACCGTTTCCAATAAACATTTCTATACCAAATATACCTGATTGAAACATCTTTTCCACAAATGATTTTTCATAATCCTGTCAACAAATTAAAAAAATCCTCACTTTGTGGCCTATGACATGATATAATTGATGACAAACGGACAGTACATACGACATAAAGGAAACTTATATATCATCTGATATAACACATCAACCAACGCTGAACGGTCTTTGTGAACGATGCAAGTTGACAGTATTTGTGTTTCGTGTCTTTTTTCTCATCTTCGTCCATTTTAAATAAATGAATTAAAACCGACTAATACTGAAATAAAACTGCATAACCCTGGCAGCTTTTTTGGGTCGCGACTTCTTCCGTTACATTTTTGTTAATCTAATCTTATTTCTTTTTATTAAGTACGCCTGGACCCAGTTTATACGTTCGTACGATATTAAAATTTTTATAATGTATATATATATACTAATTATTATTATTTATTTTATATTAATAATATATTTATTAATAAGTAATACACTAACGTTGAAATCATTTCATAGGCTGCATTCCCTTACCATTCCAGGATTTGAAGACTTCCTTTACTCTTACTTCCCTGGAAAAAGAACCGTGAAACAGCCAATTTTTAAAATTTTAATTGAAAAAATATTTTTATGTATATTGAAAAAGATTGAAGTTATTATTTAAAAGAGAAAAGTTGGTAAATTTTGTGGAGGTTTGTTATTAACTTTACCGCATATTCCATGTGGTTGAGTTATTTTTCTAATTTTCATAAACAAATTGAATTAAATATTTTTTAAATTAGTCAAAATTATTATTATTTCAAAAAAACTTAAATTTTAAAAAAAAAATTCAGGATTTTAGTCAAATGTTTTGAATATTGTGCTGATTCAGACTTTTATATTTTATTATTCTGATTCAGTACAAAGAAAGAAAAACTTCTCTCTAGCCTTGCTTCGTAGAAGCTTTTTATTGCTGGAAAGAAAAAAAATATTTCAAAAACAATTGCTGAGGGCGAAATCTGCCTCAGATGTTTAACACTTTTTCTGCACCTTTTTGCGCATGCTCAGTGCCGCCGAGGTGGAAATTGCAACCCAAGGATACATCGGTTCTACTGGGACGAGAAGTGCTGCTCAACTGTCAAGCTGATGGATTTCCCAAGCCTAAGATTAAGTGGATGAAGGCCGAGGGTGAGCTAATCTTGTAACGTACTCCGGTCTCCATTTGTTTGTGACAAGCTTCATCTTCATACTTCATAAATTTAACCTCTTTATTATTAAGGGGATAAAACTCAGACTAAGCTTTTTAAAATACACATTCAACTCTTGTTCTAATAAAATATAAAAAAAAATAAAACGCTCTAATAAATTTTCACTTGATGGATTACTATAAAAGAACAATGTATTTCATATTTTATTTTTCGTGGTGAGTTTTTTATTTTTTGGAAAGTGGAATGAAAAGGATAAACGCTCATTATTCTTCCTGTCACAAAGGAACTACTGGTCAGGTGTTCCCTAATGTACCTTTCTGTTAAACCGTTGGGAGTTGAAAAGAATGGGGTTTGGTCAAAGAATTCTAACTTAAAAAATGAACAGAAGTAAAAAGTTAACTCATTTAGTTGAAGTTTAATATATTTTCAGTAAAGCTTTAAAAAAGTAAGTAAAGCTTTATACGGTTTGTTATTAATTTTCTTTAGATTTTTTTATAAAGATGAATAATACTTTTTTTCAAATATACAACCGTTCATTAAAAAAAATTGTTTTCGAATTTTATTATATATTTTTTTGTAGATTTTTATAATCGTTAGCTTTATATTGGCCATTATTGTTTATCAGTAAGCTGCCATGAAAATATTTATAATATTGTATATTTTTTAAAAGGAATGGTGTACTGACAAATTTGGTTTTATCCTTACGCTTTTATTGCATTCTTTCTTTCAATGGCTTTAGCTTTCGAATAGTATGTGGCATTTGTTCCAATTCCACATGGGTGTGCTCAGAAGCTGCTTGTGTCTCGACAAGCCAAACCAATATTGATTGATCGATCGTCTCTTGAGCAATTGATTACTCGAGTGAGGGCGACTGAAATGGGAAAGACTGTTGTGACTCATGCAGGAAATCTGAACGGTTCTATATACCAGTGTGGCAAAAGCTGCATTTCAAGTTGGCAGAGCGGAACACCGCTTTCTTGAATAACAATAGACAATTACACATTTCGTTTTTTCTCTTCTTTCTTCTACGTGTTTTTTAAACTTTTTTTTCTTTCGGCTTTCCATTTTCTGGCACGAGTAAAAAGCTTCTAAAAGAAACCTTAGAATGGTTTTAGATTCGAATACACTCACTTAATGCTTCAAGAAACTCGGGAAGAATAAAAAGCATTTCTGATGGATCTCAAACATTTGTTTTGAGGTTTAGTAGTGTCGAAAGAATTGAAAAAAGCCATTTCTTTCTGTCTGCTGCTATTTTGAAGGCCATCAATTTTAATATAGTTAAACTTTCCGCTATACTTAGTTTATTTTTGTTATATTTCATGAATATTTATTTCCATTTTCTGTAGGTGGCAACATAATTCAACATAGGGATGTTCTGCATATGAGCAACGTTCATGTTTTATCCAATGGTTCGTTACACATCAAACATTCGACCGAAATACATAGAGGACAGTATTTTTGCATTGCTAACAACGGTGTTGGTGGGGATTTAAGCAAAGCTGTCACCGTCAATGTTAATGGTAAAGTTAAATCTGAAATATGTTTTAATGCGAAAATGAATTTACTGACATATTTTGTAACGATAACAAACAACTGCCATTAACACTATGTTAATTTTTCGCAGTACCCGTCACATTTCATTCGAAATTTCAAGCACAATCGGCGATTTTAGGCGAAAACGCATCTCTCGTTTGCAGTGCTAAAGGGGAGACTCCAATCACATTTAACTGGACTGTTGATCAATCCAGAAGCTCACGGTAAGGAAATAGTCGTGTTTAATGAACAATGAAGAAATATAGGAAGTCAAAATCAGTTTAGCTGATACTTTCTGTAGTGAGTGCTGTGTGATTTTTTTTAATACTTGATCCTTGTGCAAAGCCCATTAAACGCAGAGCAGGGTTAAGAGACCTTTGAGGTTTTCGGATAATGAAATCAGTCATGCCACCTGAAAATCCGTTCGGTGACCTGGGCGTTGGCACGCAGCCAAAGAAGGTTGTTTTCAATTCCAGCCGGAGTTGTCTCTCTAACCTTATATCGAAAGGCTGCCCTTGTGCTTTCAAGCATAGCACATGCGACTCGAAAGAAGTGAAACTCCTTTTCAGCTTTAGAAACTTGAACTTAATTTAAACGATTCTGCACTTCACTCACTTGTTCTCAGCCTCAAGTTCTTCGAATTGATTTTTAATTTGTAACTCGTGTTGTAAAGAACTTTTAATGCCATTTTTCTCTCAATATTAGCCTTATTTTCTAAATAACGTAGTTTGTTCTGGCAGGGGTTAATTTATTGACGAAATTGAGTTTATTTTATTTAACACTTGTGAAATGCTCTTGAGGTGTAAAAGAAATGTCATGTATTGCTTAGTCCCAGTATTTGGTGCCAGTGTTCAGTTGGTTTCAGATTCACTTTATCTGACGTTGAACATTACAAATTTGCATATATGCATTGCTAGCACGGCAAGTCCGGAAATTAAGTTAAGTGTTTGGACAGGGCTACGACCTGCTCACATTTCCTTTATAACAAAGTGAAGTTGAAATGGGAAAAAAATTTGAATGTTTTATGTGATTGGATTCTGAGCACATTTAAAGCTGAAAGGGTTTTTAAAAAAATTTTTTTTTTTTTTAAATAGTCATATCATTAATGAAACTCCTACCAGATTTGGTCGGATTTCAACTTTACAAATTTTGGCTGTGGAAAGAGACGACTCAGGTTCATACTTATGTGCTGCGAAAAACGAGTTCGGAGCCGATGAGACAACTATTGAATTAACCGTAAAAGGTAAGAGACAAATAAGAGACCTGCTTTTGTTGCTGTCAAACTTAATTTCTGAATTTCAATGTTGTTATTTGCAAGTAATGCAAATGTAATGTAAATGTAATGTAAATTAATATAAACTAATGTACTATTATGCACGGAAATTGCCTTGCAAAAGAGGCAAATTTGATAAGAGTTTCGAACGAAGCTGCCTTTATAACACTTTAAAACTGATAAGTAGGTTAATATAAATATAGTAATATTGTAGTGAGAAAACATCGTTTATAACTATGAGAATTATCGTTTGTTTCAGTCGAGTAAATTAATTATTTAAGGTTCTAAAATGTAAATTTACCGTATTTGTAGTTATTTATAAGTAATGAAAGTAATGAACATAAATTTAAAATGCATAACAAATATTTGTGTATTTTTTTAAATAATACATTGTGGTTGTATTTGTAAAAGTGTTTGATTTTGATAAATCACAAATGTGGTCTTGATAAAATTTGGGGAATTCAAACTAACTGCAATAAGTCAATTTATTACTAGTTGGTATGGAGAACATGGAGAAATTAGCAGTTAATTATATTTCGTCCGGAGTTTGCGAGCATAGCGTAGTGCACATCAATTTAAGACAGAACAATCAAATAAATTGATGTCAAGGCAACAAATCAAGTAAAGAGAAATAGAAGCTTTCAAAGAGTTTGAGGGCAATGATAAATGACAATAACCGAGTTCACGTTATGAATTCATCATAGTCACTCATGCATTATTAAGCGCATTATCAATGTGCTTTACGAAATAAATTTTATGCGGCTTTACGAAACCATATGACCGTATTTTATTTATGTGCACGAATCAATAATCAGAAAACATTAATAAAAAATGTAGAAAATTTCAGTTTAATTTCAAGAATTTTTTTTTAATGGCTTTAGCATTGAGAAATGAAAATTATGGGGGTCGACGTAACCATTTTTCATTTTCCAGACGACAAAACTGCTATATTTTGCTTCTAAAACGGCGCAATAATCCTCCAATTTAATACGCTTTATTACGGAAATGTTAGGCGGGCTGGGTTTTATTGCTTTTGTAATTACAGCAAAAGCAAACAGTCTGAAAACGAAAGCAAACATGGCCGAAAGTTGAAAGTGAGCTGCGCTTTGGCTTTCACTGATGAAGAAAATTGTACGTGCAAAATAGAATGCAGCATTTTTTTGTTTATTTAAAAATCTCTTACGGAGCATTCATAAAAATTTAATGTTAATAATATCGTTCCCTTTTGCGAAGAAGTTAATTGTGTCGTAAAAATGCGGCAGAATAACAATGAAGCTTTTTCTTGGCAATGAAATTTATTGGTTCCCTCCATACGCATTATGGGGGATATTTTTAAATAAATTTAACTCGCAACCTTCGCAACCTTTTTTCTGTGTTGTGGGTAATATGAAATATTAAACCCCATTTTTTTTCGTGTGTTAGTTTTTGTAATGAAATATGGAATTATTTTTCAGAATCACCTGAACCACCAACAAATTTAGAAGTGAGCCTTAGAAAAAATCAAAAGGCTTTTCTTTCTTGGATTGCGCCATACAATGGAAACAGTCCAATCATTCGTTACGTTGTACAGTACAAATTTGCGCTGGGTAAGTGGATTTGTTTGCTTTTTTTTTCTATTTTCTTAAGAGACCACTTGTTGGCGTTCCCAACACAATTCAATTTTATATTTTTTTATATATTTTTAAATTGCTTAAACAAAAAGGAACACGTTTTGTATTTACAATTGGGCTTTCAACTATTGACGCCAAGTAGTGCAAAAATCAAAGGGAACTCACTGATAAGTGAGTGGCTTACTAAACGGAAGAATAGAAATCTCAGTGGTGTCATAAGTGGGATCAAAAAACGTAGCCAGAGGAGAAGAAAGTAGGCGAGGATTGGAACCACCCGAGTGAAAAGTGCAGCCCACCATAACACGTGAAAGGAGTTGGTTCGAATCGTTCGCAGACTTTTAAATAGAAAGTGAAGAGTTTTGGTTGTGTAAAAGAGTCGTTTTGTTTTGCTTTTGAATAAAGTAAAGCGTTTTTTTTACTTTACTATAGAAACTGGAAAGGAAACGAGACTTTTTTATACATCATTTTTAGCAGCTTTGCTAACTTTTTATGGGTGGATTTTATATGATTTTTTACGATACAGAGGATTAAGTTCATGGCTGTGTCTTAAAAGGATTTTTTGTTAAAGTGTATGAATTAATTAAGTGGTTCTAATTAAAATGAAACAGTTTAGTGATTGAGAAAAGTTTGATTATTATTATTATTATTTTCACAATGCAATTTAATTTATGAGAAATTAATTTAAATTTTTTTTATGCGAATTTAATTTCCTGACTTTTATTTTATTGACAGCTTCGTGGAATAGTGACATTCTCGATGCCACGTTTGACGCCAAAGAAGCTTCAGGGACTATTGGAGGTCTACGCCCAGCAACCACATACAACTTCCGTGTGCTAGCTGAGAATGACATTGGAGTCAGCCAAGCCAGTCAAGTGGTAACAGTGACCACCGAGGAAGAAGGTAAGTATGCGGGACTAGGGTGATGAAAATAGCAGTCATCTTGCAGTTATTGACTGTCAAGCTGAATGCAGCTGCTGAGATGACTTTGACCCTAAGTTCATCTCATCTTGCCAATCTAGAATTCTAGCTCACTACAGCATTGACATTTATATGATTCCGCTTTAAGATTGATCTGCTGTATTATCTTTTGAAATTTATATGTTAGGCCCATGCAATAAACTTTTATATTTAAAACGTAAAATTAATAATTAGGAAAATAATTTAAATTCCTGATGAGAACCAATATCGAGATGTTATACACTGCTTTTAAGATTTAGGATTTAATTTTCTAAGACTTTTAAGAATGCGGGTTATGGGCACGAAGATCAATTTATTTGAAGAGTTATTAGTAATTAGTTCGATTTATTTACTCAACAGCTCCTGGAGGCCCACCACAAAATGTCAAAGTTGAAGCGTTGGATTCAACGACGCTCAAAGTTACGTGGAAGGTATGTGGAGAAGATTGCCATCGATTGACATTTTCAGTTATAATTTTACCGACGCATTTGTTATTCATAGCCGCCGCGGGAAGATCTTTTGTACGGCGTTCTACGTGGCTATCAGGTGGGTCACCGAGCTCGAGGATCCAACGATCCCTACGCCTTTCAAATTCTGGAGATTCCGGCCAATGCCACCCCTCCCGCAGAGCTGTCGCTCAATGTCACCGATCTGAGAAAATATTCGCCTTATCACATAGTGGTGGCCGCGTACAACAACAAAGGCCGTGGACCTCTTTCTCAGGAAGTGATGGTGATGACTGCGGAAGATAGTGAGTTCCTACAACCGACTAATTACTTTTATAACCCATTAAAACCACACGGCGGGTGCAATTTGTACAACATAATTGCTTTTATTCATAAGCAGAGGGCGATTACAAACAGATAAAACTGTCATTTCTTTGCTCACAGTTTTAAATTTTTCACTTTCATAAACTTTTGTACTTTCCATTCAATTTTTCCGTTATTTGACGGAATTTAAAATTAGAATGAGCAACAAGAGGTAACCATAATCATAATGTATCTTCAATTCTGATGCGATTTTTTTTCTAAATCAAAAGTCCATAAAATTTCATCAGATTACGGGTTCTAATCATTATAAAAAGTAATATATTTATTAAAAGGTTTTGATTTTCTTTTATTACTCTGTGAGTGAGAACAATGTAAATTTAAACTATTTGAGATGTTTGAATATTTAAATTGTTGTTTTACATTACTAATGTATGAAACGAAGCAAGTTACTGAAACGGATTTTTTTTATAGTTCCCAGTAAGTCACCGCAAGAAGTTAGATGCTCAACATTGACGTCACAGACAATCTACATCACGTGGAGGCCTCCTCTTCCTAGTGCAATGAATGGCGTTTTGCTGGGTTATAAAGTATTTTATCAGCCAGCTGAAGATTGGTTTGGTACAGTAAT
>JAQFZU010000789.1:0-18955 GCA_034696185.1 Henia vesuviana | reverse complement strand
TCTGTTTCGGAGCTATTACTTTTGACAGTTCGAAGTTATTCCATTTCGAACTTAGTTTTTTCGAAGCAATTCGGCCGCACCGATTGAACCTTTTAAGGCTGTTTCATATGCAAATAATTGCGAATTTGCCTATTTTTGAGGTTGCACATTTTGAGCGATTTTAATTTCGCATGAAAATGTCGCAAAATTCTGCTTCACATGATTTTTAGTTATGTGATTCTTCTTTGCAATGAGATTGGATGCTTCATTTATGCTTGATTATGTCATGCCAAGCGAATTTGCAGAATCGCGCGACAAAATTCCAAGTGTTTCGTCGCTTGTTCGCGCGACAAAAGTGCTTGCGAATTCGCCACAACTGGCGATGGAAGGCATGTGAAAATAGTTCGTGATTTTCACTTTGCAAACGGGGCATTTGAAACTGTCTTTAAATCGCAGATATAAAGTAAAACTATGCATTGTCTGTGACAGGAGGGTGCCACATGACATCCTATGCACAGAACAGCTCAAAATAATGCACCAAATGAACTCAACTTTCTACTTACATCATTGGTTACTTTTTTATTTATTTATTTACTTTGTATAGACGAAAATATTGCTGACTTTTCTTACATCCCGGAAAAAAGAAGAATATTTTTCATCTCCTGAAAAATTTATTCCAGAACGTTGGATGAAAAGTGAAGTTGGTCGAGATAATTTACCGGAACAATTCGCTTTTATGCCTTTTGGATTTGGAGTGCGGACTTGCATTGGAACTAGAATTGCTGAACAAGAAATTAGAATTTTAATTTCTAAGGTTTTTTTTTTTTTTAAAGTTTGGATAAAAGATGAATTTAAGTCAAATTATAATTGTTTTTTTTTTGTTTTAGATTTTACAAAATTTTAGATTGGAATATCATGGTGAACCAGTTGGACAACGGTTTGGCGTAGTTTTGGCACCGGATAAGCGTTTTGCGATTAAATTTCACGATCGCAACTAATGATAATTAAATAATGTTTTCTAATTAAATTTTAGTAATTGCTTAAGACATTGTAAAAAAAAATTAGTTTACTGTTTTGTTTAATTTCGATATACAATTATAAAATAATTAAAGAAATAAATAAACTTATAATGATATACTTCTTATTTAACTAATTTGCATATCATACAAACTTATAAGACTAAATTTTTAAAGACTAAATTTTCCTCATTTGAGAAAGAGATGTCATCACTATCGCTATAGCCAATTGTCCAACTTATCTAACTCAAGTTCAGTTGTTTGCTTTTGATCTGAATTTTATGTGTATTTTTAAAATAAAAGAATTTAGCATTAATTTATAATTTCGCCTATTTTAAATTAATGCTACATTCATTTTCATCAAAGTTCATTAAAATTCGACTTACACTTGATTTACAGTCAAAAGTTGTAACAGCTGATCGTTTATGTAAGTCTGGTCTGCAATAGCGAATGTAGCGCTAGTTTTAGCACAGTGTTAAAAACTAACAAGTATACTTTGTCTGCTCACCGGTTGTCTGCTCTTTAAAAGTGGAAAATGAATTTAACTATGCTGACAACAAGACATCTTACAACTAAATTAACTTCTTGCTGTTTAGCGGGACGAAATTACTCTTCTCGATTCCCAAGGTATGAAGTCGTTTTTGGAAAATAATAAAGGTGTGAATGCATTTAACACGTTGCTTTCAACATTAACTGTATTTTTTTTTCAAACAGGGCTGTAAAATTAGCTTACAGTGTATATAATCAAGGAGCTGATGTTTCTACTTATAAAAAAACAAATATCACTCCCATTATTATTATTCCCGGTCTATTTGGCTCGAAAACAAACTGGAATTCACTTTCAAAATCGATTTCGTTAAAAACAGGACGAGACGTAAGTTTTCAAATAAATTCTTATCTATTAATTCATTAATTTATCTTTTAGGCTATTGCAATCGACGTGAGAAATCACGGCGAGAGTGAATGGAGTGCAGAGTTCACTTACGACCTAATGAAAGATGATTTGCTATTGCTTATGGAAGAATTAAACATCGATAAAGTCAATTTAATAGGCCACAGTTTAGGAGGACGAACTGCTATGTTCACAACATTATTAGTTGTTAGTAAAAATGCAAATAAATAAAATATAAAATCTAATTTTGCATAATTTCAGCCCGATAGCGTAGAAAAATTAATAACAGTCGATATATCACCTATTAGCGTGAATCCAGAGGCTGCAAAATTATTAAATATGATTAAGAAAATGAAAACAATTCAATTTCCAAAAGGTATACCAATGTCAGAAGCGAGGAAAATCGCGGACGAGGCCTTGAAACCAGTGGCTGACGTAAGATTTATATTAATGAACGAAATTCAAACAAATTTCAATCTTTTCTTACAGAGTCCAGAGATTAGGCAATTCCTTATCACAAATATTCGTGAAAACCCGGACAAAACATTTCAGTGGCGCCTAAACTTAGATGCACTTGAAAATGGAATTGAGACAATCAAACAATTTCAATGTCCCAAGTCAGTTTTTAATGGACCAACGTTATTCATTGCGGGTGAATTATCGGATTATTTAAAGTAATTAAAATTAAAAGATGAAAAAAAAATTGCATTTTAAAATATTTTAAATAAATTTTAGACCAAATCATCACGACGAAATTCTAACCATTTTCCCACAAGCTACATTTCAATACATTAAAGGTGCTGGACATTGGCTTCATGCTGAAAAGCCAAAAGAATTTCTAGATTTGGTGATTCCTTTCTTAAAAATTTAAATTATTTTGTTAAAAATGATATTACAAATTGAAATGTGATTTATTTAAATTATTAATTATGTTATAAAACTCAATTTTTCAGAATTATATTTTAGACATTGTGACTATTGTAAAATGTTTACAGTTTACTAAAATTATTATCTCATAGCATAATACATAATTTAATGAGATTTAATTGAAAATGAAGGAGTGAGTCTAAGCCATTTGACAGACTAAACTAAAAGGTGGGAGAAGGTAAGCACAAATTTGATTGATTGTTAACTGTACAATAAGCATTACAATAATTCATTAACACTAACAATGGAAGGCACTAACCAACACTTTTTAGATTTAGTTTTAGGCTCTGTTTTAGGTTTTGGTTGATATGGTTGTGTTTGGATAAGGTATAAATAAGCTTAAGTTTTCATTGGTTTAGACTTTTATGATAAGTTTAAAAATTATTGCAATATTTGTTTTGAATGATTATTCAATAATGTCTTTGTTATGGCTAGTAATTAACAAAATGTAACTAACCTTTACCAAAGTCCTTGTCCATAGTTATGACTAACTATCCACTAAATCTAATATTTCAGTAATATTAATTTTTCAAAGAAAATTAATTTAAGTTTGAAATTAACATTTTATTTCAGTAAACCATATTCAATTATATTCAAAATTAATGGATTAATCAGTTCATCAAGTATTTAGGTTTGGCGACAGTTTCGTCTCAGTGTTAATAGCTAAAAGTAAAAATTCGTCTGCTCTTTAAAACCGGGAAATGAAATTAAATGTACTGGCAAAAAGACTACTTCCAAGAAAATTAATTAGCTATTTAAAGGGACGAAATTACTCATCTCGATTTCCAAGGTACGAAGGCGTTTTTCAGAAATAAAAGGTCTGAATGTATGATTTATGTGATTTAATATTAAACGCATTCATTTCAAAATTAAATATAATTTTTCTCAAACAGGGCTGTAAAATTAGCCTACAGTGTATACAGTGAAGGAAAAGACGCAACTACTTATAAAAAATCAAATGTCACTCCCATTATTATTGTTCCCGGTATATTTGGCTCAAAATCAAATTGGACGACACTATCAAAAACGATTTCATCAAAAACAGGAAGAAGTGTAAGTTTTCTACAGAGTTGGAAAAAGGTTTTTATGGGCTCCTAAAGAGGGTGGCCCTTATGTAACACCAGATCCCTGTGGGCAGGGCCGTCTTAAGAGGAGAGTCAACTGGGCCTGGCCCAGGGTCCTGAGATAAAGGAGGGCCCACCCGACCTCAAAATATAGTTTTTTTATGACACTTGTGACCAGTTGTCGGTGGGAGAGGCACCATGGATCCCCCACCTATAATACATTTCCAATAACCAATGGGGCACGGCTACCTCCCCTTCAAGCCCAGAATTATATGCTTACTGCCTACTGTCAGAGAAGTTGAACCGACAGGAGAGAGAATCTTCGACATGAGTTGGAAGTAGCGACAATGGGTGGAGTGACCCAGGGGATAAAAAGAGTAGATTGGTTATAACCATATGACCAGTATTGTCTGTGTCAATACTTTATCAATTGCCCTACCTGGCAGTACGTGGTCTGGGGATTGTGCTCGCATACTGCTTGCTCAAGCTGGTCACATGCTAATATTGGGGAAAGGATAATAAAATATAAATCTAAGTAAAATAGGGTACTGTTTAAAGTTTATACCAGGGCCTTAAGAAACTTAAGACAGACCTGTCTGTAGGACCCTAAAATCCTAACCTGACCTATTGGTAAATACAGCAATTGGTTTTCTAATAATGTTTTTGCTAGTAATTCATTAATGTCTTTTAGGTTATTTCAATCGATGCAAGAAATCACGGCGATAGTGAATGGAGCCCATGGTTCACTTACGGTTCCATGAAAGAAGACTTACTAAGACTTATGGAAGAATTAGACATCGATAAAGTCAATATAATAGGTCATAGTATGGGAGGACGAGTATCTATGAAAACAACATTATTAATGGTAGCTAAAATTCAAATTAAAAAATAATATATTCTAATTTCGTTTTATTTCAGCCCCAAAAAATAGAAAAATTAGTAATAGTCGATATATCACCAGTAAGAATGAATCCAGATTCTGCAAATTTACTGTACATGATACAAAGAATGAGATCAACTCAATTTCCAAAGGGTATTAAATTGTCAGAAGCAAGGAAAATCGCGGACAAAACCTTGGAACCTGTGTGCGACGTAAGATTTACGTTTTTCAGCAAAAATTGCAATTAATTTCAATCTTTACTTATAGAATGCAGAGATGAGACAATTCCTTATCACAAATATTAAAGAAATGCCGGACAAAACATTTCAATGGAAACTAAACTTAGAGTTTATGGAAAAAGGAATGGGAAATATCGCGGAATTTAAATGTCCTAAGGCCGTTTTCAATGGACCAACATTATTCATCGGTGGTGGAAAATCGAATTATTTAAAGTAATATAAATTTAAATATTTGTATTTTTTTGAAATATTTAAATTTTACAAATTTCAGGCCTGAAGATCATACTGAAATTCTAACCTTTTTCACACAAGCGAAATTCCACTACATCAAAGATGCTGGACATTGGCTACACGCTGAGAAACCTGGAGAATTTCTAGATTTGGTAATCCCTTTTTTGAAAGTTTAAATAATTATTTTTTAATAATTATTTTAAACTGATGTAACAATTTAAAAGGTGATTTATTAAATTTATTTATGTCGTTTTTTTTTTTTAAAAAAAACCTCTATTTTTGCATTATTAAATATTTTAAATACATTATTATGACAAGTGCAAAATGATTTAAAGAGGTTTAATTAAATATTCATAACCCTATATTATTAATGGTATTAATCGAGGACGGAGTGATTACAGTTACTGTAAATAGATATAAAAAAATAAGGCGACAGTTTTAAAAACTGTCGTAAGTAAATAAATATAAACTCTGCTACGAAAAGTTAAATAAGTTAAGGCAACCGCTAGGCTTTAGTCTATACATAATTTCGTTATTTATAATTCGGGGATTAGTAGTCCAAAGGCACTTTTATCTCCATAAGGCGAAAAATTTATTTTTTGAAGCAGAGTTTGTACTAGAGTCACTTTCCTCCGAACGTATTGCACGTTCCTGTAATTTCTTTTTCATTTGTTGTTCGAGTAAACTTTCCATGTCGACCTTGAGAATAATTTTAATTTGTTAAAAAAAAAATTTTAAGGGGATGAAATTGTGGATTTTTACCTGCCACTGTTCTAATTGTTGGGATAATTCTAATTTTTGTTGAATTGCTTCGATCAATTGACTGTTGGTGTTCATCATTTCTATTCGTGTTTTCGCTAATTCAACTTCGATCGTGTGTTTTCTCGAAATTGCTTCGTCCCTCGCTGTTCTTGCTTTGTTGATGATTTCGTCGTGGGATAAATTCGAGTCTTTTAAATCACATCGAAGGATGTTTCGTTCCTCTTCTACTGAGCACAGCTCAGCTTGTTTAATTGTTAACTTTAAAAAGATTTTTAAAAAAATTTTAATATTTAGAATTATTTTTTTATTTTCAAAATTTTACTTTTCCCGATAAATCTGTAATCTCTTCTGATTTTATTTTCAAAAGATCGTCTTTATCTCTCATTATCCTTTGCATTTTTTCAATTGTTTCTTTGGCTACGAAAATTTCTTTTTCGAGATTTTCACGTTCGGATTGACCGTCGCCGCACGTCAAGCAAATCTGGGTGTTTTAAATTAAATGTGAATAATTTTATTTTATTTTTTAATATTAAAAAAATTACTTTTCGCGAATCTTTTCTCATGAAATCGTGAATTAAACCTCTCAATTGTTTAATGACTTCGGTTAACATCCCAACTTTAATTTGCGCCGATGTGATTTCTTCTGACGATGACGACGAACAAGAACCCCGTTGTTGCCTCAGTTGTTCGCACATGAGTTCTAACTGATGGTAAACGTCGACAATTTCATTCCGTAACTTTATTAATTCTTCGCTGCCAATGTCCGGTTCATCGCATTCGATTTCGTCATCTTCCATATCGTGAAAACCAGAAGTATTGAGTTGTGACTGGTTTCTACTACGACACTGAATAACAAAAATAAATTTATTTTTAATGCCTGTATTTTTTTAAGTGTTTTATTTATTACTTGACTACTATTATACGACCGCATGTCATCTTCAGACATTTCGATTTCGTTGAAAAGTGACGTTTGGCAAAGTGATGATGGACTGTTACTTCTCCGTGATAAAAAGTCGACTTTTCCATTTAAATGGAAATTGCTTTGTTTGAGTTCATCGGTTTCTTTCAACTGATTTCTTATCTAAAACAAATAAATTTAATAAATGATATTAATTATTAATTTAATAACGGAAATGTACTTTTAAGTCTTGTTCTTTATTTTGTTTTTCTAATGAAATTATCCTATCGGTCGAATCTTCTAACATTTGAGTCATTTGATCCCGTTCTTGAGTCATTCGTTCGATCCTCCTTTCCAGATCAGCTTTTTTCTCAGTGATTATATCGATCTATATAAAATAACAGATGGTATTTTAAAATTGAAAATATATTTTATATTTTAATTCATTCACCTCTTCCCTTAAAATTTCTAATTGACTAAGGTGATCGTGCATATTTGTTTTCCGTAATAGAAATTGTTCTTTGACACTATTCAATTGTGTCGATAATTTTTCTTCCGAATGAGCAGCCTTTGAAATTTAAAAAAAAATTGATTTTTAATTATTTTTATTTAATTTTCCAATGCGGAAATTATTAATTTTTACTTGTTTCAATTGAGTAGCAAGTCTCTGGTTTTGTTCTGTTAATTCTTTGATAATTTGCGCTCGATCTCGTTCGGTTTGTCCCATACTGAGTTGTTGTTGTCCAAATTCCTTTCTCAATAATGTAATATCACTTTGTAATTCGAGAATTTTACTTTCATATTCGCTTTCAACTGTCTCCAATTTCCTTCTAAGGCCGTGCTTTTCTTGCTCCAATTGCTTGAACAAGGAAAGATAAAATAAATATTAATAAATTATACAATGCAATTTTTTAAAACAATATTTTCTCAGTATAATGCCATTATTTATATGCAATAAATTAACATACAAAAACATTATTTATTCTAAAATTACCAAACCATAAACAAATCCAAAAATAATTTTTTTTTTAATTTTTTTTCAACCCACACAGACTTATCTCCACTCTCATACACCGTTACTGTATCATTGCACACCTGCTAATTCCGTTATCACAATTCACCTGTCCTCGCTTTGCACCCTCATTTTCTTCCTTTTAAGGACAAACGAAAATAACTCGTGTGTAACCAAACATAAACTATTTTCATATTCAAACTCGTAACCATTAAAAATTTTAAAAAAATTTATTTTCATTAATTTTAAATTGCTCGGATCTCATTGAGCAATTTTTGTTGACATCTGCAATGCTCGTGCATAATTCATAATTTGGAGATTAATAAAAAATAAATCGAGTGCATATTTCGTCTCCTGAGATTTTCCATCCGTATCAACCCCTTGTCCCACGTTTCCTTTCCGGTTTTGCTACGATGGCAGCTGTCTTTTTACAAACATCTGTCGCTCAGTTGATTTTTACTGCACTTCCTTAGCCAAGGATGCGTGGTTTTGATAATGAGAATAAAATCAAGAAATTGAATAAACTGGACCAAATCCAAATTTAAATGCTTTAATTCAATAAAATTTGAATCAATTTATTTCTTTATTTCTTTATTTATTTCAATTGAAGTAAATTTTTTGATTGCATCTTTATAAATAGTCATTACCTCATTCGTGCTTATATAAAACAAAAAACACAAAATTGGTGAAAAGTTGTTGATATTAGGTCAATGACAATAACGTAAAAAACCTTGTATTTTAGAGGAAAGTGTGACCTCCAACTTGTGAAAAATAAAATCTTGAGATTTTTAAAAACAACTTTTCCTCATTTTCAACATCCCATAACAATCGTGTGGGATTTTCCAAGTCTTTAACTCTAATTATTCCAATTACATAAGTGAATTGATACAAAAAATAAAAATAAAATGTAAAATGATGAGTAATATTAAATTTAACTCATCCAAATGACTTCACACCTGTTCAGGAACTACGTTTTACACAGTGGATTAACGCACTTGTGCAGGTGATTCATCGATGACCTCTTTCAAAGTAAACAAAAAAAATAAATTTTTTTTTAAAGTATTGTCAATGTAAAAATCAGTACCAGGCTCATATAAAATGTACCCTTGACACACGATAAAACCCATAATTTGCAATTGAAAACAAGAGCAGTGAATTTTGTCACGATTCGTGTAAAATTGAAAAGTAAAAGTTTAAATTGAGGCCAATCAATGTTATAGAAATGCATTAAACCTTGACTTAAAGTCTTTTTTCACTTGCAAATTCACTTTATGCACCGTAATCTTGCTCGCACTAAATATAAACACCCAATAAAGATTAACCTTAGTAAAAAAAATATTTAAAAAAAAAATTAAATGAAAACACACTTTCGAATTCTTACATAACACAATTATTTTCCATTCAAAAAAAAACTAAAACGAGTTTTCTTTTTAATTTTTCTAATAACTTTAAGAAATATTTGATTTTTTCCCTTAATTTGGCCTCAAAAACCACTCAATTATATCAAATTAATCTAATCTTCCCATATAGCCTTGCTTAAGACGCATAAAATACTTAAATCATTCCTAAGACTATTACAATTCATTTTTATGTGGTTTTAAAAAATCATAAATTTTTTTTTTTTAAATATAAAACTTTAAAAAAAAATTATCCAAAAAAAAAGTACTCGAGATAATAAAAAGCACTCGAGTTGCACATTAAAGTTGAAATATCAGTCATGATATGCCCAGTTTTAAGATTTATTGTTTATTCAAAGTATGTAGACCCCAACATTAATCATCAAATGACTCAAAACTGCGGTCACATTTAATAAAAGCGGATTTACGGTATATCGCACTTAACAAACATGAATAAATTATATTCGAGAATGATTTTTTTAAAATATTTTCCCCTCAATTAAACTTGAGTATTGACTCAAAACGACATTTTTTTAAGACTCGCGTTACACTAACCCAAATATCCAACCCATTTCAAGGAATTAAAAAATAATATAAAAAAAATACAATAGAATTTTAACGTCTTTAACTCGGTCTCGATTCTCTAGCGTGTCAACTAAAGGATTTATTCTCCTTTTATTCTCTTTACACCAATTTAAGCTCATCAAAGTGGGTGGGAATCCAAAGACCCTGACCCTTAACGCCTAAAAAACAAATTTAGATTTTAATTTTTAATACAATCAAAATTGATATAAAAATACTTCGAAAGACCTTCAGTAATCAACAAATTACTTTTCGGATGTTCAGCAGTGAAATAATAAAGGAAAAGTTCAAACAGTACGCTCGTCGATGCGCAAATGATGACTCGTGCTTAGTTTAGCATTTGGGTCTCTTTGGAAGACGAAATCTCGGTGAATCCAAATGCTCTAATTGCGTACTTGTAAATAATGAATTTTGTTTTTTGCTAAAGTGAAAAGGTCAAAGAGGATTATTAAATGTAAATTCATTATTAACTTTGGTTTGAAATGTTGCCTCAATGCTAAAAGCGTGACTTAACCAACCATCTTTTCCCCTGCTATTAAGCGTGACACCAGAGGTCGTCGCTCTTTTTAAAAAAATACTTATATTTTACGTCAAAGTTTAATTTTTTTGTTTTTCATATAAAAAAGGTTTTTCAATAACTGTAAATGTAACCTAGTACCGTTGTTTACTTTATTATACATTTAATTAACCTCCATTAAACTAATTTAATATAATTTGTAAACCAAAACAATTTTTTTAATGTTTATGTACATTAAACATATCAATAATAAACACGTTGTTTACACGCGATTGATTTTCATTACGAAATTCAATAAAGTTAAGTACCTTAAAATCAATTGAAATCTTTAAGTATTAAATAAATATTAAAATCAATAAAAAACGAAAGGAATTTTTCCTCATATTTAAAATTGAAGAAAAAAAATAATAATTTTATTTCCCATTATTTTCGTGCATATCTTACTAGTCACTGACACAAATTTCACTAAATTCTTCCCTTTTTCCTATAGTTTCATTCGTGTGAAACGAATCGAGTGGGTGGTTATAATAAGGTTTGAAAAAGAGTTGAAAACTAATGAAAAAAAACACGTAATTCAATTAAAAAATTCGATTTTAAAAATAAAATTAAATAAAATAACTCGGATGAATCAAAAATACCAAGAACTAAATTAAAACTCAATTTAGTTACGCACAAACAACATCTGGATTTTTCACTGGAGTAAAGAAAACACGTGTCAAAATAGGGAGAAAATTAGTGATGACAACCGAAATTAATCACTTTGTCAATACAATTTTATTACATCACTAAAATCAAAAACAATACCTTTAAAATTAAAAAAAAAATCAAAATGACCTATAATTAACATGTCATGTTTTTAATTATTCAAAAAAATAAAAAAAATAAAAAATCTAAACTTACCTCAAGGATTTAAATCATAGAATTTACAAGGGTCAAACATGTCAAAAATGACATATTTGACATTTCCTTGAAAAAAAAATAATAATAATATTTTTCTAACCTCTAATTTTTGTGTGAAATCCTCGACCATTCGGTCGTGAGATTGTGACAATAGTTGATTTTTATCTAGTAATGCTTTGCCCAATTCGGCCGCTAATATCAGATCTTTTTCTTTTTGAGCTAATTGTCCATAAACGTCGTTAACGTCAATAGTGTCCGAATTCAATCTCTCTTTAGCACTCGCTTCCATTTCGTAAATATAATCTTCTAAATCGTACGAAGTTCGCCGAACCGATTTCATTTCCTCGACACGACATGCGCACATGTTAATAAAATCCACCTGGGAATGTTGGCAGTATAACAACAACACCGATTGATTTCTTTCTTCAACATACGATCAATTCTTGGGTCAGTCGGTTGGGCTTCTTGGCAGGACGTTCATAATTCAGGGCTTTCTTCGTTTAAATTCGTGTTGCAAATCGATGGGAATTGGGTAATTTACATGGTTGATTTTGGCTGCCAGCTTTTACGTGTTTACCATGGTAATAATCGATTCGCACTAAACATTCGCTGATAACACTGGACCGAGTGGCTTGACGACGAGACGAACAACTGTGCCGCCGATCTTGCTATTGGTTAATGTTGTTTTGCCCTCCTATTGGGCTCCCATGGGCGCTCACGTAGATACTCCGATTCCTGAAAGTTCAAAATGAAATAAAGGTTTTATTTTGGTAGTTAAATGTTTGAATAAGTTTTGTTTTTAAATTTGTTGGATGTTTGGTGGGTAAATTTGAACAGTTTGGGTGTGAATTATTTAAATGATTACCCAGGTACAAATCCCATTTCCAAATTGCCCCTTCACACTCGTTCTGACGTCATTCAATCTCGGGCCAATCAAATTGAATTTGAGGCCATTGGAAACAAATTTTAATTTTTTAAAAGCAATTTTTCCCTCCTAAATTACAGTGGAGTAGTGGAGTTTGTTATCTTTAAGATGAATGTTAATTAGATCATCATTTTATATTCAAATAAGCACTGTCGTCTGTGAGTATTAATTTAATTGCATATTTATGATGTTAAGTGATAAAAATCGCTTTTGTTCGGTGTTACTTGATGGAGATGATAAAAGTCCGTTGTGTTTATTTATTTTAGGTTAATTTTGAAAATGGTGGAACCGTCTAAAGAGCCTATTTTATTCCGTTGGTCGAAATTAAAACATACCTTCGCCGGAAAATATTCATCGACAACAAAACACCAAAATCTCGTGTCGTTGGAAGGATTACTCGATGCATTTTTTGTTTTATACGACGAATGCAACAACGAGCAATTGAAAAATCAAGATAAATATGTCGAAGAATTCGTTAAAAAATGTAAAAAAAAAATTCGAATAACTGCAAACTTTTAAAATTTAGTAACAGCCATTATTGTTTCGATGATGAAACGTCATCTATTGACAAAAATTAAAACTAATTTAAATTTATTAATTTTTTTTAATAAAAATTTTTATTTCTATCTTAAATAGTTCGCAATTCAGTGGCAGAATTGAAAGGACTGCGTGTAAACAGAGCCGATTTCGATGTGCATAAAATAATAGGCAGAGGTCACTTTGGCGAAGTCCAAGTTGTGCGAGAAAAACAAACGGGAGAAGTTCACGCAATGAAAATTCTAAGAAAGAAGGACACATTAGCCCAAGAAAATGTAAATTTATAAAATTCAAACTTTAAATAAAAAATAATAATTTAAATTGCAGATGGCATTTTACGAAGAAGAACGAGATATAATGGCCACGGCTCAAAATCCATGGATCACCCAATTACATTACGCTTTCCAAGATCCCCATAATTTGTATTTGGTAATGGAATTCCATCCGGGAGGTGATTTACTTTCTTTAATGGACCGTCAAGACACTTTATCCGAACTCGAGACTCGTTTTTACTTGGCCGAAATGACATTAGCTATTCACAGTTTACATCAAATGGGTTATGTCCATCGGGATATTAAACCAGATAATATTTTAATCGATCGTTTGGGTCATATTAAATTAGCGGATTTTGGTTCTGCTGCTAGACTTAACCTTTCTGGAAAAGTAAATTGATTTTAATATATAATAAATTAATACGTAAATTAAAATTTTGATTAGGTCGAGAGTAAAATGCCAGTCGGAACACCCGATTACCTCGCACCAGAAGTCCTTAACGGAATGAACTGCAGCGGAATGTCGACTTTATACGGTATTGGATGCGATTGGTGGTCTCTGGGTATCGTTGGATACGAATTACTGTGCGGTAAAACCCCATTTGCAGGGGAAAAAGCGAGTTTAACGTATAACAACATAATGAACCACAAAGTAATATCAATTAATGAACATTAATTAATCTAAATGCATTTAATGTAATTTACTCTTTTAGAAAACATTCGAATGGCCCGTCGACAGCGATTTCTCGGACGACATGAAACAAGTGATTAAAAATTTACTTGAAGAATCCAGCGAACGTTACGGGTTCCATGAACTGTATAAACACAAATTATTCGTTTCAATTAATTGGAACGATATCAGAAATTCGATTCCCCCATTCGTACCTAAAGTGAAAAGTCAAGACGACACGTCTAATTTCGATCAATTCGAACGGGAAATGCATAAACCAGATTTAGACGATTATAAATTGAAGAGAGGATTTTCAGGACGTCATTTACCATTCGTCGGTTTCACATTTACTAACAGCGTGAATCAAGCTGAGGACAAAAGCGAGAAGAAATTGGTGCTGAATCGCAGTCGTAGGAGCGATAAATTGGAACCTGAGATTGAATATAAGAAAATTGAAGCTGAAGAAACATTACGACGAGTGAGTAACCTGGAGGAGAGTGAAAAGCAAGCCAAGAGTAAGATTGCGCACTTGCAGAAGCTGCTCGAAGTGAAACAAGAGGAGCTGAATTCAGTTAAAAATGAACGAGATACGAACGAAAAGGATTTGTCCAAGTGTTTAAAAGAAATAACAGTAAGAATTGCGATTTTTCAGTAATGAATTTCAATGCATTTTTTCCATTTATTTATTTTTTAGAAATTAAAAAGGTTTTTGGAGTTTGAACGTAACGAGCGGTTGTTAAATGAGAAAAAGGCTTTGCAATTGATTAAAGAAGCAAAAGATAAATGGAAACGTGAAGAGGATAATTTAAAAACTGAATTGGAGAAACGTGATAGTTACGTCGCTGATTTCGAACCAAAATTCTACGAATCGCAATCGAATGAAATGAAATATCAGAAATTAGTTGAAGCGATGGAGAAGGAATTGAACGAAGCGAAAAAAATGATGAAACAGTACAAACATAAAGTCGAGAAGATGATGGAAAATAAGAAAGAACGTGTCAGCGAAGTTCACGAGATGTTGCAAGAAATATCGACGGGTAAAGACGAGGAAATAGAAAAATTGAAACACAAATTGGATAAAATGACTGCCAAGAAATCGGAATTAGAAGAAAAAATGCTCAAAATGGAAACGATGCTTAAGCAAAAGGAGGAAATGTTAAGTTTCACTGAAAAGGAAAGAGATTGTTTCGTATCGAGTGAAAGTGAAATCGAAGAAAAATTAAAATCGGCTCAAGTACATTATTTTCTCTCAAATTTAATAATTTTCTAATTGTAACAATTTATTATTCGCAGGAAAAATGTTTGAAATTAGAAGAAAAAGTTAACGAATATGAAAGTATGAGTAAAGACGTCAATGCACGTGAATTTGCATTTCAAGAATTGCAAAAATGTTTAAGCGAAGAACGAGAAACGACCAGATTAATGCAAGAGCGAATCGAGGTATGAATTTTGCATGTTTTAATAGTCCGAGTTCGTTAATTAATTGTTTAAAGGTTGTTGAGAAAAATATCTGTTCTACTATTTCGATACAAAACGAGGCACTTTCGAAACTTCGAGCTGAAATGTCTACTGATATTCAGGTATTTGGATTTATTAATGATTTTTCATTAATGTGCATTAATTTAATTTTTCCGCAGGGTTTGGTAAATGAAAAGAAAGAATTGGACAACATCAAATTGAAACTGGAAAGTGATTTACAAGTCGCGCTTGAGCATCACAAAGAACTTAATCAACAAATCGAAGAACTAAAATCGGTGAATTTCGATATAAATTTTAAAAAGTTATATGTTAATTAGTTTTTTAGGTTGTTAAAGAGACGAATTCAAAAATTTGTAAAACAAATACAAATTTAAACGAAGCTGGGTAAATTTAATTATCATACAATCGAAACTGAAACTTAATTCTCATTTTTTTTTTTTTTTTTTTTTTTAGTGACGCCCAAATTACTTCTGGAACTGAAACCAGAAGTGATTTAGAGGTACAAATTAGTAAATTGCAAACCCAACTGGACCGTGCTCGAGAAGTGTCGTCTTCCGAACGTCAACGAACACGAGAATTGCAAGACGAGCTTAGAAAAGTATTTTAAACAAAATTTAAAAATTGAATTAAGTTTAATAAAATTTATTTTAAGGTTCAGAAAGAAAACAGTGACGTTAAATTGGATTTGAGGATTTCCCAACGTGAATCGAAAAGGGCACAAGACCAAGTTACGTCGCTCGAAAAAACAATAAAATCACTAGAAACGAATTGCGCAGAAGCTCAAAATCGAATCACAGATGCCAAACAAAGAGAAGACGAACTCATCGCAAAAATGAAAAACATCGAAGTGGAACTTGGCATTAAAAGACAAACGTTGGAAAACCACATTGAAAAAGCAGAAATGGAAAAATCGAAATTGGAAAATCGCATTCAGGAATTAGAAAATGCAAATAAAGTAAATAATTTATAAATTTCATATAATAAAAAACCATAAAAATTTAATTTACAAATTCTAGGAAAATGACAATCTACAAAATCAGATCGATAAATTACAATACCAAAACGATGAATTGCACAAACAAAACTCGATGTTGGAGGACCAAATTAAATTAATGGAAGAATTGAAACAGCAACAGAAATCAGACGAAAATTCAATCAGAAACGAATTGGAATTAATGACAACCAAATATAAGAAACTCGAAAATGTAAACAAAAAATTTTTCCCTCAAAATACATTCTTAATCACATTTCACTCTCGTATTTTTCAGACTATTAACGTATTAAAAAGTACATGCATCATGTTAGAAGGTCAATTAAAAGACTTCGAAATCCTCGTAGAAAACCATGAAACGCGAGAAGAAACTTTACAAAACGAAAAATCAGCAGTGGACAAAGAATTAAAACAAATTGAAATGCAACTCGAATCAACCAAACGATCATTAGCGCAAGAAATTTCATCAAAGTAATTATTCCTAAAAATAACCACATTTTAATCGATTAATTCTAATTACATTTTCAAGGGAAATTTTACAACGTGAACGAGATCAACTACAGAATAATGTCGATATGCTTAAAGCTGTTCAAGCTGCTGAATCAAATACATTAAAGGAGGAATTAAGCGAACAAAAAGCAGCAGTTATTCAATACAACGATGAAGTAATATTTATATACTCCTCAATTCAATTACGAATACTAAAAGTTTATTTATAGCTCAATGACACCGAGCAAAAATTAATAATCGCCGAACGAGCTCGGAAAAATTTTCAGCAAAGATCCGAATTATACGAACGAGAAGCGACTAAAATCAAAGAAGAGGCTGCGACGTTAATCACTCAAGTTAATTCATTGCGGGATACAAATTTGAAATTAACACTCGGTTTAGAGGAAGCGATTGAGAAATGTGAAATTACTAAGGATCGTGTGAATGATTTAGAGGGCGCCTTGGAATCGGAACAAGTAAAAATTGGATTTTTATTAATTTAAAACAATTTTATTTATTTGATTATTGTTTTAAGATGGCTCATCAAGTCGACAAAGTCCGTCTTCAAGCTACTATTGATCAACAGAACAAATTAATAAATTTTCTACAATCGCAAACTGAAGGGAAAAAGAAAAAGGTGCGCAGATTATAACTGTGACGTTTTATAAAATGGAATTTTTTTAATTTAATTTTTAAAATTAATCCTTTTAAAGGATTTTAATTTAATCCGGTGGATATAGCAAATCTATATTTATAATAACACTTTTTATATATGTGAAAATAAATGCATGAAATTTATGTTTCGTGTCGTGTTTTTAATTCAACTAACACACTTTTATCATTTACTCGTAGACTTTACAAGAAAAGTTATTTGGTCGTCACGTCAAAGCAACCGTTGCACTGCCCGATAAGGCTAAAATACCAACACCGAGAGTTACAATCGAATATAGCAAAGCTGGCGAACGTGAGACAAATAAAAATGATTGAATTTATATTTTCAAAACATTGAAAAATATTTTATTAAAATAGTGAAACCACCAACACCAAATACAAAAGGAATTTTACCAGTCATAACTCAGTCTCCAGGAGCTCAACAACAACCGAATGGAGACGAAGGGTAAATATTTAAATAAATTTTTGGATTTTTAAGAAATTATTAAGAAATAATTCTTTTTTAGGATTAATTCGAATTTACCAGAAGAACGAATGAGGCATAATATCCCACACAGATTTCAAAACTGCCTCAATTTAAGGGCCACGAAATGTGCTACTTGTTTAGATACGATTCATTTTGGTCGGAGTTCGTCCAAATGTCAAGGTTTTTGATTAAATATTTTGTATAAAATTAAAATTAATATTTAATTTGTATTTATAGAATGTAATCTCGTAGTGCACTCGAGGTGCGCTTCTTCGGTCCCAAGCACTTGTGGTTTACCCACTGGTTTTTATCAACATTTCCGTCAATCAATGCGTAATAGATCGTGTAGAAGTATTCAAAGTCCCAAAACCATCGGTAAAATTGTTAAAGGATGGGTTAAAATTCCCAAAGCGAACAAAACGAGTTGGGAAAGGAAATTCGCGGTTATAGAAAACAATAAACTCAACATCTACGACAGTGAAGATGATAATAAAGACAATTTACCTGTGGATTCGGTCGATCTATGCCCGGATAATGGCGAAACGATAATCCACGGTGCTGTTTCACCTGCCGAATTGTTGAATACGGCCAAGAGTGATTTGGCTTACATTATGAAACTGGAAATGATTCCGCAAACCACTTGTTGGCCTGGCAAAACGTTGTATTTATTGGCTCCGAATTTTCCTGAAAAACAAAAATGGGTTTATGCCATCGAGAGTATCGTTAAGGAATATTCTGCTAAGAGCAAGAAAGTTAAAGAAGCTGTAAGTACATTAAATCATTTTTAAATTTTTCTTAATTAATTTTATATTGTTTAGAAATTGCTCGGATCAGTGATTTTGCATTCGGATGAAGAAAATATTTTAGATGTTAATTGTTTGATTCATTTAAATTCAAATGTAATTATTTAATTTATTCATTTGTGGTTTAAGTTTATTTTAAAATTTATTTTTATTTTTTTTAGTTAATTTTAATAGGAGCTGAGGAAGGTTTATTTTGGCTTGAAATCGAGGAAAATAAACCAAATAAAAAACCGCAAAAAAATTGGGTATTAAAAGCGTTTTTCAATTGGAATTACTCGAAGATCTCAAGTGTTTGATTATGATCATAAGTGAGATTTTTTTTAAAATTATTAATTAAATATTTAAAAATATTTAA
>JAQFZU010000788.1:0-18967 GCA_034696185.1 Henia vesuviana | reverse complement strand
ACTCACCCACTTTAGACTTAAAAATAACCCTCCAAACAATAAAATTTTGAAAAATTAAAATACCTATCATTTTTATTAAATTAAAATCCACATTTTAAAAGACATGAAGATTTTCATGTCACTTGACCTTTAAATATTTATTACTTTTATTGACTAAGGTAAGTTTTTTTCAGCAATGAGCCTAAAAATGCACTTTTTTCCCCAGAAAATGCATTTACGCTATATATTAAACAATATCAATTAAATTTAAATAAACTGTAACTAATATCGAAGCAAAACTGCATTTGAAAATGTATTGCGCACCTGTTTTGTGCAAATGCGCAAGTGTTGTTTAACTTTAGAAAACTTAAAAAAAAATCCCATAATCTAAGTAAATTAAAAATAGCTGATATCTTTTGTCACATTCTGGCATTTAATCATTTAATCATCATGCAAATCATATTATTAATTAAATGTACTTATTGTAAACAACTATTTGAAATCTACATACCCGTTATTATAATTTAGATCGACAACAAAAATGACTGATTCTCAATTCTTCAAACTCATTACACATGTGTAAAGTCATCTACATATGATAAACAGCATGTGTCCGTTTATCCTCTTTAAGCATGTGAATCATGTATAAATTAAGTGTAGATGCTGACATATACTTTTTTATATCATAAAAACTTGTTTAATTGACTTTTCGAATAGTTTTTCCCACCTATTATACAATAACTTGAGCCTAGTAAAATTTCTTTTTTTACACAAAAGAAATATCCTCAACTTTCTTCCCCCCTCCCCTAGGAAATCTGGCAAAAAATGAAGACAGGTGGTTAATGGTTTTGCCAGGAAATTAACCAGGCAGGAATTGGGGATCAGGAGGAAGTTGGAGCCCTGCCCTAATTCGAAGATTTATGATTAACATGTTTGTTATTAAATGAGACAAATCCTGTACTTATACTAGGAATTAAATGTTATTTTCCTCCAGCTTGAATATATCGGAAATATAAATTTGTATTTAATAGCAACACCCTACTCGAAGATTACTTCCAAACGACTTTTAATGAGAATATAGTGATGGAATCTAAATGCTTTCACCAACTACTAGTAATAGCCATACTAGGTTCTATTTTACTCATTCCAGATGTCATGTTGATGCCAAGTAAATCTTTTCCTTGTAATAGAGCTACTTGTATGTGTCCTCCGAATTATCTGTGGGATTGGTGGTCTGGCATTTGCCGTCGAACGAGAATACAAGGTTTTTTAAATGCAAAATTTAAATAATTTTGTAAATTTTCTATAATTTATTAACTTTTTAACAGGGAATCATCGAAGTTGATTTTCAACTGCATAACTAACAAATAAGAGAGTTTCGATATTACGAGTACTAATGTAATTAGATGTGTTATTTTTTATGTATTTCTTCCGATTTGTTTGTTTTGAATAAATAAGTTACTCGATAGACTTACTCTCTCATTCTTACATCCTTCTCTTACAGAAAAAAGAAATTTTTGTTTTTCGGTTTTTTTTTTTTAATTTTAATCTTATTTAAAAATTAAATATTAAAATATTTACAAATATCAATTATTACATAAAAGAAAATTTTCTTGAATTTCATATTGGTTGAAATCGGTTTGGCAACAAACCGAATTTTATAAATAAAACATCTGTTATACTCGTTCGGCACCAAACCAGTCTCATTTTAATGCAAATTCAACAACAAAAGCCGAATTACTTAAGTGAAAACTATCTAAAAATACATGTATCATGTCTGCGTTCAAAAATAAAAAATAAGATGATATCAACAAAATGTTATATCCAAAAAAATATAAAATGGTCAGTCACGTAACACAGGGTTTTTTAAATTTTTGTTTCAATGTCTAAATAATAATAAATCGCCGAATGTTTCGATGCGGGCGAATCATTTGCATGCCTCGTGCGAACCTTCCCGGGTTACCTCTGATTCTTGTCCGAATGACCCCGGCAGTTAAGTAACCGACCCCAAGGCATCTGTCGCAGATATCAACACTTGATTTTTAGCCCGTTTAATCACTCCCGTCATATTCCAATATCAAACTTTCGTATTCGATTTCGTATTGAATTTTAAATTTTAAATTTTATGATTCTTTCATAATGTTTTTTATTGTATTTTCGTATTTCTTTAATTGTTAATAATAATGAATTGCGAGTAATAATTAATGCTAATAGGAAATTGTAATATATACTAAGATCTTACCTATTACTGGTGTGTATGACACCAAAGCAACTTCGGACAAATTGTTGAATAAAGTTCATTCATTCCGTTTGACATGTCATAAAAATTGATCAAGTTTATTTCATTTCCCTGAATATAACAGTGTGCAAAATTAAGCAGAATATAAGGCATTTGGCCTGATAATATTAATCAAGAAAGATGCCTATGAATACAACATTTTTCATTGTATTAAATAAACTTACTAATGAGTTTACAGGGATTGAAAAAGTATCAGAAGATAATGGACAATACACACGATATCTGTAATTTCCTATGAAATTACTGTATTTGTAGGTAAAGTATTATAACGTAATAAATTCATTGCTCTTAATGAACTTATTTGTAATTAATAACTTTAACTTATTTAACTTATTTAACTTAACTTATTTGTAATTTAATAAATTTGTTTTTATATAAATCATTGCATAGCTTGAGATTTAATTACGTAGAAATTTAAGATTGAAAATGATTTTATTTATTTTAAAGTTCTTTTGAGTTGTTTGAAGATAGGAGACCGCTAGTTCTTCAACCTTATGCAGTATCTAACATCTTGACTAACGGCTTAAGTTATCTTTTTCAATCTGCCATCTACACCATCAGATAGTTACATAATTTATTTTTTTTGACACTAAACTTTAATATCGAATGTCTACAATCTATAATATTAAAGCAAGGATGTTTAGCTCTGCAAAACCACCAATTTTGCCTAATTTTGCGAGATTTACAGGCATTTTTAGAGGAAGAAGAGATTTGTGTAAGTTTAAACATTTGTTTTCATCGATGGTTTTTCCCGTGTTTCACAGCAATGCACTTTTAACAGTTCGAGTGTTTGCGATTATAATAATTATACGAGTTTGTCAACACTCATATTTAATAGTCGATATTTATGATGTGTTATTAACGAGTTAATTGCATAAATATAAATAAGAAATTCTAATAAAATTTGTGGATATTGACTTGCCTGATTTTTGTTGTTTATTTTTATCATCAGAGGTCGCACTTTGCGATTAGTCCGAGAAACAAAAGAAACCAAGAAACATAACATTTCCATTCACTCATACTGTAGAAATAACATGATGACAATTATTTAAAAGTCTTAATATCTGTCAACATATCAACAATTATCACTGTATACCTGAAATACTTATTTACATGCATTATTTCTTTTTAAAGAAATAAAATGCACTTATTTCTTCAAAATCACTGCAATTTAAGGTGGATATGCAAAGAAGCACCCTTAGTTAGTGTCGAATTATAAACTAAATATATGAATAATATCGCTTCATCAATAAATGAAAGAAGAATGACCCTGGTCTAAAAGTACTCACAATATTCCGTAATCAATAACTAGGTTAATTGCCTGTTCATGCCATTAAAGAATATTGGAATTTCATTGATCCGAAATTTTTAAAGGCAATAACCAATTACTTGCCCGCTTAACTTTGTAAGAAATTTTTAACAAACCATCGCTTTTTTATCAAGTGAACTTTTCACATTGCCATATTAAAAATAACATGTCAGATTAGCTTATTTTCAAACGAACCGTCAGTGTTCGTATTTAATTTCCAAATTCAGTTGTGTTTTCGTTACATGTAGTCACGAGATATTTATATATTCTAACCGGTACCCCGACTGATATTCTTTAAAAACTGTTGCCACTAGGGAAACTAGCACAAATATTTTAAATTTCAAGTTGTACTAATGCCATAAGTCTATAATAAAGTTAAAATTGAATACATTAACTTTTAATCTTTAGATTTTCTCTTACTTTGACCCTTATCGCTTTGCTACATTAACAATACGTTTGCGGATTACATTGGCCAACCGGCCCATCAGAATCCAAATCATAATCTTAGGTCAATTCTGTGAAATGTGTACTGAGATCTCATAGTAGTATTGACTTTTCGTCCACAAAGTAAACCCTCATAGTCTCAAAACTTATTCTCTTATCACACTGCAATACTAATATTAAATTTGCTCTTTAAATTCAATATCAAATTAGTAAAATTTTAAGTAAAATTTATTTTACATTTTCAGGTGAATGTTTGTATTAAAAACCTTTTATTATATCATATTTCTATAAAGTATATTTCTCGTCAAATACTTGTTAGATCAAAGTTTAATAATTAATGATTAATGATTCTACAGATAAAATATTTTAATCTTTCGAATAGATACGTGAAGATGATATAAAAAATATATAGAAATGCAAATTAAAAGAAAACTTTCTTCTAATTTGTATTTTCATATATTTTTTTAAAGTTGTAAATCTACAACTTCACATATCGCATCGGTTTTCAGTGTCTCCTATAATTATACTAATTGTTGGCAATAGTTGCTATTAATTCCAATTGAATTATCTCAATTCTCAAATTCTAATACTAGTAATTTGCACGTCCACTGCGATTTAAATAACTGATTATTAACATTTTTATTCGTATTAATTACAAACTTTAAATTGCTATGACCATAGTTCAAGCTTATCGTAATTAATCCAATTGAATTAACACAGACACGTTTTCATTACTGTAATTAAAAACAACTAGATAGTAGATAACTCCAACTAAAATTGGCTGTCAGATTTATTTAAAGCAAACTGCAAAAGAAGACCATCTCGTTCACTTAAAAAACGTAATATTGGAATTCTAATTTTTTTTCTTCTGTATATAAATATTTTGTAAATAGTATCGAAAAACACGTATGAGGCAATAAGTCTTCGCCAAATTTGGCTTTATGCCAACAAAGTCATCTTGTGAACTAAATTGCGGTGATGAATGACTTCAGAGGGATTCTTTGTTTCAGCCTCCATCCCTTTTTTTCATTGATTGATCTAAGATACTTATTTGTTGTAATGTGTAGTCTGAAGTGAAACGGAGCTGCAGTTGTTGGCAATCTCATTCATTCCACTAAATTGCAGCCAACCACGTCAAGTGTTTCCACTTTTTCAATTGAATTTCTCTTGAGAGAGGTTGTTGAAGTTAAGTTTCTGTAGAAAGAACCGAACTATTCAACGGTTAACGGAGCATTAATTTGTATAATAAAAAATTAATTGAGCTATTTTTAAATATTTAACGGCGGAAAATAGAATTTGTTGGTTTTTACACGTTCGGTTCCAAACCAATAAAAAGCCAATATTTATTTTATGATCTATTATCGCGGCTACAAACACTTTGCTTGAACACTTGAGTCCGTGTTTGTATTCTAAGAAAGAAGAAAATAAGTTTTTTTTAAACATTTATTTATTCAAATATGAATTTTTTAAATGTTTATTTATTTTCTTTTTATGCATTTTTGCATCCTTTCAATTTTATCCCGGGCCATTTGTTCAACTTATTCAAAATTGTAAATTTCAATTCTGGTCCAACATTGTTACCTAAAGTAGATTTAGATTTATACATTTTACTTTTTTCTTGATCGTGACTCGAAAGAAAGAAAGAAAGTCTCAGTCTTCATGGAATATATGAAAATACGATTTCGAATTCGATCACTTTATACAATTGGATTTTTAACTACTTGTCAAGTAACATCGAAAAGAGCTGCTACTGTCCACATTTTTCATCAAGTTTTTGTCAGTTTTGAAAATGAAAGAAAATTCGATTTTCTTTCAATCTAAAGTCAATGTCACATTACAGAAAGTGTGCTAATTAGAATAATAATAATTTTAATACAAACCGGAAAAAATAAAATAAAAGTAAAAATTCAAGATTTAAGATATTTATTTATGTATAACAAAATACACAAATTATTTTTCTGTTTAAATGTAAATAGAGTTAGTGCAGCCTAAAAGATTAAATTTGAAATATTAATTAAGAAAGTATCCAAAAAAAATCCAGAGACATGCAGAAGACCATCAAATCCCTCGTTAATTACACTTCAAAAAGTTGATCCGCCTTATAAAGTCACAGTTGAGATTTTTATTCGATGTTCAAATCATGTAAACATAACTTCGCGTAACTAATTTACAAAGAAAAGTAAAAATAACCCAAGTGTGATTACAAGTACAAAAATGCCGACAAAAAGTAAATTGGCAAATTGTATTGATTTTGTTTTATATTGCTATATCATTATTTACACTAGCGTTCGCAAAGAGCATATACGAATGCCTTGAGAGTTCTTAACTTATTAGATTTATACTTTAAATCCAATCTTCAAATTTTCTTATTTATATTTTTGGTCCTAAGAAACTGCAATATATCTTTCGCTGTATTAAAGTTTATAAAACTTGATAAAACTGCAGCTTTAATTTTTCGATGGTTGTCAGGTTCAGCTGAATTCACATTTTGTTGTCTTCTTTTCCTTCAATCAACCTCTACAAACTCCATTGTGCTTCGCGTCACACTGACATGTGTTGAAAAGAAAAAAATTTAGTTTGATTTACAACAGCAAAAATCAAGTTTCAACTGTTACAAAATAAAAAAATTTAAGTGCAATTCCTACTTTTCTGTATACATTATTAATATTGTAACTTTCTTTAATATCATTCAAAAATTATTTAACTGATGACGATTTTACTCGTTTGGTATTGTTAACACAAGTAAACTTCTGCCTGTAGCAAAAGTGAAGTCACTTCATTAACGTATTAATACAACGTGACTAGAAGCAACAACAAAGTATACGCCTCAACTAATTAATGTTATGCAAATATAGCTGTTACTAAGTAAAATATTGATAAAATAATGCTAACAATTGTTATAACATATCTAGAACATAGTATACAATGCATATTTATTATTTCAAATCTAAATAATATTATTTACATTTGAAATAATAAATATGCATTGTATACTATTAACAACGATAATTTATTCCACTACTCATGAATATCACGTACAGTTAAAGCTCAAGTTATAAAAATAGTTCTTTTGAGATATAAAAAAGAACTCGGTAAATAAGCTGAATCTATTCATTGATTTAAGTAAAGTTTATCTCCGAATCTGATGAAGCTTCTCTTGAACGGTGTTTTCAAGCGTAAGATACATTGCTTTACAGATTATTGAATATCGAGTCACTGTTGTGTAAATATTTAGTCAAAATTATTTAGAAAGTAAGTGTAATGTTTGAAAGTAGATTTAGTTTTATAAAGAACAGTTGCTCCTATTGCTCATGAGATATTACAAAACCATAAAGCCTAGCACTTTACATAAAAAATTTTATTTGTTCCGTTTTCGAGTTTTTACGCATCTTCTTTAGTCTAATTTAGTGGTTAAAATAGAAGTTTCTATCATGCATAAATAAGTTTTATTTTATATTTCGAAATGCGAAATAAATTTTAAACTCATCTCTATAGATATTAGATAAACTGAAACATTTCTCATAAATAATAAAATTCTTGTTGAAATTGGAAACACTGCTAAACAAATATCAGCTTCATTTATAGTTCTAATACTCAGAAAATAAATATCGAAAGACTTTTCGTTAGTCTTTTAAAACAAATATTAAACTTTTGTATGCCTAAAGAGCATATTTATTTTAATTTATTTGTAGCCTTTAGATTTAATCTCGTTAATTACTTTCCCTCAGAAATTGTTTCTATTATTTTTTGTTAAACTGAATCAGTTTTCTATAGAATTATTCTAAATTAACAAAAGCAAAAACGATTTAAAGTTTAAAACCATTGAAAAATGCCAATATAACATTTAATTGCTACAAACAATAAAATCTTTTATTACAGTTGTTACTCATTCCACGTGCTACGGAATGTGTGTATTTAGCCATGTTATGTTGCTGCGGTCGAAAGGATTTTAGTTTGATTTATATGGAAATCGCCTTTGAAGTTTATAGCGCGTTGAGTTTTAACTTGTGTTAATTAGGCAGACGAAGAATCCTTAAGGGAATTTGTTAATGCAGATCTTTTATGACTTAGAAATGCATTACATCTTCTTTTTACTCAGAATAAAATGTTAAAGGCATTTTAATAACGGGATTACTGACTCATATTGTATTAAAAACAATAATCAATATTCAATACTTAAGCCATTACTTGTACAACAGAATACAAAACCGAAATTCTCCATATTTCACCCAAACTTATTTATGACAGACAAGTGACTTTAATAGCAGTGACACTGCAATTAAGATAAAGTATAGAAATAATTTATAATTCAGTTATAATTAACATTACTTTCAAGTAACGAAATTATTTTTGACAAATGCGGATAATGGTTTTGCTGCAATTAATTTTTGATCAAAATGAGTTATTTTTTGACAGTTTTATTTTACCCCAATGCTTTTCAAAAATCGATTGGGATATAAATTCTCAGGTCGTTAAAAAAATTTTTATTATTTACTCTCTAAAATTAAAAACGTTTCATAAAATGTATTATTTCGGTTAAAAAATTCTTTTCAATTTTGAAAGGAATTTTTATTGTCGAAATTTATTCATCTTTAGAAACCTAATAAAATAATTCTAAAAAGTCAAAGAAATTCCATGATAAATTGTTCATCAAGAAAATAAATCTGCTTACATTTTCATTTTTCATTTATCTCTTAATGAGGGTTTAACATTTAAAGTTTATATTTGTAATCTGCTTATTTTATATTTAAAAAAAAAACTTATGTGATAAACTCTATTCAATTACTTGATTAAAATTAAAATAAAATATAAAAAGAAAAAAAAATTACAACAACTTTCCATATTCAAAAAACGAGAAAAATAAGCAAACTTATCCTTGATAAATAAATTTTTTCTAAGACCACACACATAACATTTGTTTCGAAATGTAGAAAATAAACCTCCCAGTTGAATACCAATGTCGACCGAAGCTGTGCAAAGGACGACACAAGGCCAAATAATTCTCACATTTTCTTTTACGATTTTTTTTTTATATTTACATCTCATTTTATTTACTTCTCTTTGTCGAATATTTTTAAAATTAATATAAAATTTACAATTTTCGAAGCAAGTGAATTTAAATATTAATAAAAAGTAAATAAGTTCGGGTTGTTCGACAGATGATAACATTTTTATATCCTCGCAACATAAATTCTCTGCATTTCTATTAGAGGTAAATATAAACACAATTTTTTATTTTAAAATAACGTAGATAGTCTTTGTGTTCTTAAACTTTTTAAAAAATTGTTTTTCATGTATTTTTAAAGTTTCATTTTTCATAATAATCGTTTTGCCTTTAGTGTTTTGTTTTCCTCATCCTTTTGTTGTTTCGTACACCCATTGAGATTAAAGTAACAAAGTTTCTTACGCGCCTAGAAATGTCAGTTTTATATGTATGCAAATTGTTTAGTATTGAAAAATTAATGGAATTGCAGTTAAATGCTCAGTTTTTATATTTATGATCTAAAGTACAAATGCGCGCATTCTATAAAAATAACATAAAAGTAGCTTTTTAACTATTTATCATTTTTGCAACTATCAAATATTAAACTACACTTAAATAATTTAAACTTTTGAAATATTTTTTTTATATTATTTTCTGTAATGTATTGTTGACACACAGACACAATTTATATTGTATTATTATAACTCAAACTTCGCATTGATCCTGGTTTTGATTTCTATTTAAACTTCAAAACTTAATTTCCTGTTGACACGACTATGATAATAGCAAAAAAAGAAAAATTGATTTAGTCTCGTCTCTGACACGCACAATTTCTCTCCTTTTTGTCCGTAGATGAAGGATGCTGTCAAGTCAATATCCAATCCACTTCACTTCTTTGTCTTCCCTTAAAAATTTCTTCTTTAAAGAATTTTTAAAAAAAGAAACAACACTCAATTTTTTCAACACTAACATCACTCCTTTAGTGACCAACATAAAAGCATTTCGTTCACTCTTCCCGAAAATTATTAAATGGTGTTATTTCACGTTTGAGTGTGTCTTTCGATTTTATCGCCCTCTAGCGCCCCATGCGAAGATATCAAGTGCTGACGAAAGCTCGAGCTGTGCGTCATTTTGTCGTCCACATCGATAGGAACACGAACGGGCGCTCAGTGAAAATTCAGTTGGTGAATGGAAATTGTTCGAAAATAACCCTTCGATCTGAGACGCAGAAAGGATAATGAAAAAGAAAAACACAATACTCGACTTTATAAAGGTAAATTTATTCCGTATTTTCCTTCATTCAAACTTTTTAAAATTATTTCTTAAATTTAAAATTTAAAAAAAAAATTAATATTAACTGTTTTTGCTTTTGTGAGTAAATATTTAAAAAAAATTTAAGATATTTTCGCTTTTAAAATTAATTACACCTAAGTGTGTTTTCTTCATACTTAATTACAACAACACGTAGTAATAGACGTTTATCATGTTGAACTAATATTTCTAGAGTAAACACAATAAATTCGTTCTGCATTGACATTACATTCGCGCACACAGTAACGGATGGAAAGATCGTAAAGAAAAGAATAAGAAAGGAAAAGAGTGTATGTTCACATACCTATCGAATTTTTTCTGTTTTCTTTTTTGGATCAGTTTTTACGAGATGTTTTTCTCGGAACTCTTGTATACGAAAGCAGATAAAATTTTCATGATTATATTCCATTGTGCAGATTAAATAGCTTTCCCCTTCATTTCACGAGTAATAATATTATTATTATTTGCAATTTTCCCTAAAGTCAATGATTTTTGCCTTCAAACTTTTGTTGTTATCATAAAAAATGGGGTAAAAAATCGTAGCTTTATCTAGTCATAAAGTTCAGTATTGCGCGTTTAAATGGTGATTGGGTCTAAATGGGTTGAACTGTTGTCCTCTATTGACCGTTAAAAATTGTCATCACTGAAAAAAATCTTGGTCGCTGATAAGAGTTTGCCGAATGGCAAGATTGCGACTAATGCGTCAATTTGAGTTTCCGTAAAGTAATGTTGCGTGGAAGTGAGTTTTGACTCGCTTTGCCGAATCTGCTCAAAGCATCGATGCTTGATTAAAGGTCTTATTTAAAGGAGCTTTTTTGCGTACGATAATTAAACGGCATTGAAAGCTCCAAATTTTCCCATTGCAATTGGACTTGGTACTGATTATTCCAAGTTATGGCTCATCAATATCTTTTTGTTAGGACTCGTTTTAATAATTAAAAATGTGTTTGAAAATATAAAGAAAGAGTTTTCTTATCAGTAAAGATTTTAAGTTGAAGGAAGCTCAACGGTTTTTAATTTTTCTCATTTGCACTTCAAAGATAAAACCATTAATTACTTAGACTGGGCTTCAGTTAAAGGCATAATTTACTGGGGTCGAATGGCTTAACAAATTTGGAATTTTATGTACGTTTTTTAAAATTTCAACTTTTCTTTTCTTTTTTTTGAAATCTTACATTTTGCTATTTGTCATTTTTGTGGTTAGCAGTTTAACACTGTTGCAATAAAAACCGCAAAGTACATGCTTGAAACTCGTTTCCTTAAATTAAGCCACAATATACTATCATTGAAACACCTTCTATGGTTGGGTATAACATGCCAGATTTAACCAAAAAGCAATTTTACACGTGGAATATTTTCGGTTTTCTCAGAAGAAAAAATAACAAAAACATTATTTTTTCAAGGTAATTGAATAGCTAAAGTAGTCAGAAATATGAATTATTATCATTATATTTACCAATTTAAGGTAATATTTTCTAATCAAAACGATCCAAAAATAGACCAAAAGCCTCTATTTTGAATATAAGAAAACGATCAAGAAAAATTTGGTCATCATAAGCGTTTTCCCGTGCATTTATGCCTCAGAGAACTTGAATAGAGGTTTTTGTGGATTGACGTTCCTATAGAAACTGTCGTAAGCAAGAAAAAATTCGAAAAACATATATTCACTAAAAATACCGAGTTAAATGTATGCATTTAATCAACCGCCTTAGATCAACTGTTTATCTTTATTCAAAACGTTATGAAAATTTATTTGCTCGACTAATTACATCTGCTTTTGCAAAAAAAAATAGTTTTTAAATGTTATGATTTCAGTATTAAAAACAACTGCTTTAATCTTTTAATTTTCTCGTTTTAATATTCACTCTTTGCAGTTATAATCTCTACGCAAAGAAAAATAGTTTTAATATGGAAGCGCAAGACCTCGAAGGTTTAAAAGACATTTTACCGACCGATTGTAGCAGCGATTACAACGCATCGGATTATCCACTTCCGTGTAACATAAGTCACACACTTCTAGCCGAACTTTTAGCTAATATGACTTTCCAGTTGGGCCCGCTTCGCGACTACCCAGAGTACTATTCGTTTCAATACAGGCTGATTGGGACTTTATTTCAAAGCATCATTTTCGTCTTTGGAGTTTTTGGTAACGTTTTAATCGTTTTGGTCGTATTTCGAACACCGAAGTTGCACTCGCATCCGACATATTACTACTTAGTGAGTTTGGCCGTGGCCGATTGCCTGGTGCTAGTAGCAGCAGTGCCGCAAGAAATAGTGTCTTATTACTTAGTAGGAGATGAATGGATTTGGGGTCGAGTAGGTTGTGCTCTTCTAATTTTTATTCAATACACCGGTATCAACGCATCTTCGCTGTCCATAACGGCTTTCACTGTAGAAAGATACGTCGGAATTTGTCATCCGATTCTTTCCCGCGTTGTGTGCACGATTAGTAGAGCAAAACGCATTATTTTCGGCGTGTGGGTATTTTCGGTTGGCTATTGCACACCTTGGTTGCTGTTGACTAAAACTATACCTCTGTTGTACGAAGGAATTGTCGCCAAGGAGAAATGCACTTTTGCTCTTTCGAGAAATTCGTACGTTGGATATTATTTGGCCGATTTGATCGTATTTTATGTTATCCCGCTGCTTTTGTCGTGCGTCCTCTATGGAAGAATGGCATTTATACTCTACAATAACGACATTTCTTTAGCTAAGAATCCGGGCGGTCAACACACGCAACATTTGTACAGAGCAAACACGCAAAGGTTAACTGGAAATGGCGTAAACAATGCTAAATCGAATACTCAATCGAATGCGAAGTTTCAGGTAAGTAAAAAAAATTTATTAGAAATTTTAAAGTCAGAATAATATGGAATTAAAGCATACATAAATAGAAAGTTTGATAGTTGGTTTATATTTATAATTACTTGTAATTTCAAATTTCTAAAAATCTGGGGTTAAACAGCAGTTAAAGGTCACATGGCTTAACACTATTTTAACCACAGATTTTAATTAGTTATTTAATTGACGTTACTAAAGCATATGCAACGATTACCTTGCCAAATTTAATTAGCTGCCAAAATTTACTAAAACAATAATATGATAATCTGTCCAAAGAATGTAAATTAGTCGTTTGAGTGCGGTTTTCGTAGCTGAAATCGGACGGTTTGACTAATTCAGATTCGAGTAACGATTCATTAAAATCAAATCCGTTAAACGAAGAGTAATGCGAGCTCTAGTGTTTTTCTGTCTGAAGATTGATAAAATATTGTTTCATCTTTCACAAGGGGAAATAATATTTTGTCACGTAATGATAGTTTTTTGATTTAGGTTCGTGATTTGTTACAATTAAAGCTCATTAATTTTCGTGTAATATGAGAGGATTGGTTTTGACGTTTAACATTCAAATTGGTTTAGCTTATTTTATCGGTTAAACATCGGTTTTTAAAGTATTTTAGTTCTTTCAATATCTATAGTTCATTGCCAGAATAAAATTCAGTCCCTGAATGCGATAAAACTTCGCTATTCCCTTTATTCCTTAGGGAACTTCACATTTTACAATAATCAGATATTCTAAGAATTGCGATTGATTTCGGCTTAAAGTGAAAATTCACTTTTGCTTTTAACCGTTAAAGGAATCGAAAGGCAAAAGTCACGATTTTGAATTCGTCCTATGATAAAACCAAGTTTATTTTAAAATCCTATTTATTGTCCATAATTCTAAGACTTATTTATCTGAATAAGAAAAAAAATTATCGCTGGTTCACGAAGTTTTTCACTAACACAAATTGATAAAGCACCGCCTAAAAGTCGGCTTGTTTAAAAATCAACATCGCAGTGAAGTTTCCCAACCGAATAAATTGTAAGGTGTTTTTAAAAAAGATTTTACACTCTAAACAAATTGTAACAAGAATATGAATGGAAATTTATAACCGAATAAAAAGTTAGTTGTTGATGATAAAACATTACAAAAGACGGCGAATTTGATTGATCAATAACAAGGCGAGCCGAGGGAAATGTAAAATTCGTAGAAAAGAAAAATTCCCAGTAATAAATTTAATGGTAAAATTAAGTTAAATGGTTTTTGCAGGAAACAACATTTTCCTAACTACCATTGCCGCTACGAATTGTCTCCAAAGACTCTAAATATGCGAATTTTTTTTTATTCCTAAAATTAAATTAAAAAAAAAAAAAAACCTAAAATTTTTAAACATCCATAAAAATTCCAACAATATCATGTTCTTATTTTATACTTTTACAATAAAATGATAGATCTTAAATGGAGTCCATTAAGAATTTTTTTCTTCAAGTTCGAGTGCTAATTTCCGCGATTTGCTGGAAAAAAAAAAGAAAATAAAAAACATACGATTTTCTGCTTCAGTTATTAGAGTAGACGGACGTGTGCAACGACGCAGTTTGTAAGGACGCGTTGTATACCCATTTCTTTTCAGCTATAGTGACATGGTCCAAATGTTTGCTTCGCCAACAACAGCAACTCTAAGCCACTCAACCGTCCACCAGTAACGAATTGCTGGACAAATTCCCCCAACACTGGCACAAGTCCCAAATTGTTCGTTGAATTATTAACGAAATTGAATAGGTTTTTTTGTACAGATTTATTTCTTTATTAGATTCTTGGGTAATCAACCTTTCAGGTAATCTCTTAGTATTAAATTACTTTCCCAAACTTCTCCTATTATTTCTCAATCACCAAATCAATCACTTTAACCTCAGCTGCAAAAGTCTCATGACTATCAATGAACTGCGTAATTGATTCTGATACAAAGCCCCTATATCCACAGTGCTAAATTGCGATCAAATTTACCCATTCGATTTTTCCACTACAATGACTTGAAAACCAATACCAAGCTTACAAATCACTTGGCAAGAATCTGAATTAATGAGTAATTAATCTTTTTGGTGTTTGAACCAAATTAGTCCTGTCTGTTCGAATGAATTGAAAGTATAAAAAACGATGTCTCTGTTAAGATGTGTGGGTTGATTGCAACGCAGGGGTTAAGCTCTTGTCTTTTAAGTGATGGACGATACCCAGAGTTTAACTTGTAGCTGTACCAGTGATATTGAGAGAAAATGATGGGACCAATGGAACTAACATGGGTGACGGTGGAATTAATGGATCGAATCGAAGGGGAAGTTATTAGTGGAGTTAAAGAAGGCGTCATCCAAGTGTCGGATTTTAGTTAACGATGTCGCCCATTGAGTTTGACAGTTTATACGATGGCTTTAAAACGAACGAAAGATTTTATTTTGTGGTGATGAATTATTTGATAGATTTTGTAGATTTTTTAAAGTTGTTTTGTTAGAAAAAACATGAAATTATATTGATTTCTTCAAATTTATTGACTTTGTGTCATATTTTCTAGTTTGACTTAGTATTGTCAGAATTGTTCTTGAATTGTAGATTCGCTATACTTCCTCTTTCACTCAACCCCACAAATGTTTGCTAAAAACTAAATCGATGGCATTTTTTTTTTAAATAAAAAAAATGAAGAATTGAAGCTGTCAACTTTAATAAAGTTTGAGGTTGAATTTAACATCTGCCCAATCTCTTTAATTAACTTTAAATATTTCTTTTTCCGACTCGCAGCCGTTTATTTAAATTTAAAAAATATTATAATTTATTTTATTAATTTTAAAACTTTTACTTTTACTTTTCTGTTTAATATTTTATCAGTTTTTAATTTTGGCTGACCAACGTTAAAATTGTCTTGGCGTTTAACACTTTAAAGATAATCGAATTTATTTTTCCCTTAAGGATCGTAAAGAATCTGTTGGTGACATTTTGGTCAATTTTAATAACTTCCTTCTCAGTTATCATTTCTATAACTGGTCAGGTGTCCATAGCAAACGATTATTATGATAATTAAAAATTATTATTAAATGCTTACTTTATAGTTCTGTAAAAGACATATAAACTTTGATTTGGCAATCAACAAAAGAACGATAAATTAATTTCATTTTTCATTTTAACCTAGTTTAAAATCCTATTATCTTGAATTTTACAGGTAATAAAGATGTTAGTAACAGTGGTGGCATTATTCGCAACTTTTTGGTTTCCTTACCGAGTGTGGCTCGTATATAATTCATTCGCTAAAGAACCTTACATGGAATTATGGTTTCTGATGTTTGCTAAGACAATGGTTTTCATTAGCAGGTAAGAGTTTTAATAATTTGAATTTACTAACGTAAGATAATTGTAAACGACTTTTCTTTGTTTTAAAATTAAATTCGTTTAATTGTAAAAAAAAAACTACAAATTTAAATATTTACTCTCATTTTAATATTTTATAAAACTGTTTTATAATATCCCACGGTAACAATACAGCTTAATGTCAGGGTATAAGATTTAATTTATATATTTATTATTTCAGTGCTGTCAATCCATTCCTCTACAATGCCATGTCAATGAAATTCCGATACGGATTTCGCAAACTTCTTTTTTGTGAAAAAAATTCATTTCGCGGATACAGCATGGCTTTACATCACAGTAACACCGTTATTTCCACAACGCAAACACTTTCCTGGCGCGAAAGCATTCCTTAAGTTGTCATAACCGACGGATTGTGGTATAAAAACAATTATTTTTCACCCATTTGGTTTTCTCATGTTTTTTTTTTCTTTTTTAAATTTTTAATATTTATTAAAAAATCTACTTAACTCGTGATCGGCATGATTTAACGTTTTCGTCTTTAGCTCTAAATCTTACCCATATTTCACTCGATTCTAGGCCAAATTAAAAAATAAAATAGTACAAGGTTACAAAATAAGTTATAATAATAAAAAAAAGCAAACAAAAATAATGATAAGGCCAACTGGTGTCACATTAAAAAGGTGTTATCAAAAATAAATTTATCAGAAAAATGAAATAAAATATTGGCCATTCGAAGTTAGTTATTGGCAAGACAGCGATTAGTGCCTGTCAAGTTTTATAGCCCTACATCTATTTTTCTTGTTTTTTTTTTAAATTTTGGCTTTAAAAAAATGCTCGGTCCCTATATTGTCTTCATTTTTATTACAATCCATTATTCATTCCATATTGGATGAATAAAATCTTCCTGTTTGGTCAATGTGGTTATTAAATAAAAATAAAAATTTGGTGAAGACTATGATCTTAATGGCATTTTTTTGTTGATAGAAATTTTGATCAAATATTAATGTCACGTAATGTCAGCCTAATGTTAATGTAATTTCATTTAGTTTCACCAAAGAACATGTAATGAGAGTTTTTAGTTATTTGATATGTCGGAAGATGTCATTTAAGATGTAAAATGAAGTGAATTAAGAAGTTTTTTGCTAATGCAGTTGTTTTTAAATAATGTTTTGATTTAATTTATTTTTTTGCAGTTCCCTTTAAGCTATTTTTACGTTTAAACTCATCTGAATCCATTATTATATACTGTCATCATTAACGGCAAGGTACAATCAGTATTGATTTGTCATTGCGAATTTACTCTGCTGTCATCCAAGAACTGTCATATTTTTCTCTGCCCTAATTGAAGTCATAGAACTGTGCTTGTTTCAAATAAGTTGGCAATTGATTGACATTGTATTGCAAGATCAATAAATATTTTAAAAGTGTAAATTACATTTTTTGAATTTTAAATATTTTAAATGAACTTGGAAAATTTCCATTAATATTATTTATTTTTTTTTTGTTAAGATTTTATTCCTAAATAGTTTATTAAAAAATTTCTGTGAAAAATAACATTATTTTTCAATTTTCATTCTCAAATAACAATTTCGGACTAACTAAACGATCTGAAGCTTAAATAGAAAAGTTAAGTCTGATTAGTCAACAATTCAGAAATAATCTAAATGTAATCGACCATAAGTATCACCTTATTAATTATTAAAACAAAATCACTATAAAATTTAAAATATAATATTCAATAAAGGATTAATTTAAAAGTAAGATTTAGTTTTCACCAGTTCAGCTAAATTGTGAGTACTAAAATACTCGTATGAAATTTAAAAAAATATTTTGTGCATATTTAAGCATTGTAAATTATTAATATATTTCTTTTTCATACTAAAAAAAAAACTAAAATGTCTGAAGTGTAAATTGATTTTTCATCACTACAAATTCGAAATCAATTCTAAAATAATAAAAACAACAATAATAATAAATCTGTAGTGACAATTCTATTATTGTTGATTAACATTGGAAATGTGCGATATAAAAAATCTTGAAATTAGATAAGCAAAACATCTTTGCTTAGTCTTATTGACATAGAAAATTGGATTCCCGTATCTATAATATTAAAGCTCAGTTGGTGGTGGTTGGTGGTCGTGTCACAAAAAGTCGTTCCGATTGGTTAAAATCGGCGATGACGTCATGAAGCGGCAAATATGAATTGGCCAATTGAGAGCCAGAAAAATGTGATTGTGACGTCATTGTGAAATTGTAAAATACAGAAATGGCTGCCGATCTAAATGCAGCCAAAATCCAAAATTGGGAGGATTAAAACAAACTCAGGAATACCTTAACATTAAATCGAGGGAATTGGACAAGTTGAATATAGAAACGAATGATAAAATCGCCAATCTAAATGCAGCCAAAATCAAGGGCAATAGTATTGTAAAAAATACAAAATAATTGTAATTTCAATATTAATATTTA
>JAQFZU010000787.1:0-18994 GCA_034696185.1 Henia vesuviana | reverse complement strand
CTAAAACCAAGCCAAGACCAGCTGACTTAAAACCACTAAAACCTAGCTGGTTTTAATTTTCGAATGCACCTAATGTTGAAAAACCTATATAGAAATATGGCTTAAGATCTTTCAAGACAATTCTTTATTATGGGAAACTAATTCATTTTTCCTTCAAGTTAGAAATCTTATATAAAGCAATTGCATTTTCCTTATAAGACCATTATCTTATAAAAACCAACTGCATTTTTCATATAAAGTAATTAACCTATAACAGAGAACTGCAGTTTTCTGTGAACATAATCTCTTATAAGAAACAACTGTAACTTCTTTTAAGACCAGTCTGTTGTAAGAAACAATTGCAACTTTCTTATAACATGAAACTCTCATACGAATCATTTGTGATATTTTTATCAGCAGAACTTCATGTAAAAGTTTACTTAAAAACAGAATATCATTGGTCCATGTTTGAATATCTTTATAGTAAATTGCTACTTATATAGAAAAAAACCTAATTAGTAAATTCAAAATGTAGTAAATTATAAAACTTAAATTTTAAATTGAAGTCATTATAAGTATTTACGAAATAAAAAAAAGCTTCATTATTAACAGTAAAATTGAAGAAATATCAATATATCAGCCTTTACTGATAATCAAAATAGATATTTTTTTATATTATTAACATTCCATCTATAATTTAAAGTAATTAAACTAAACTTCTTGTATTTTATCCATTGAAATTACTTGGTAATAATATTACAATACCTTGAATTTAATAATCTTGTTTTAAATATAAAGAATATAATAGTCATTAAAAAATGATGCTAATCCAAAAAAATGTCATAGGATTTTATGAGACTGTTTTCACTGGAAAGATGAGAGACAATATTTGATTGCTTCGATTATTTGGAAGGTGTTTTTAAAGCAATAGATGAGAAAGCCAGCATGAGGTTAGTTTCATTATTAAACTATTTTTAATGTAAGAAATAGTTTTAGTGTAATGGAAAATGAGAATTAATTCGATATATGTTGCAAACACAATGACTTTGGTTTATTATACTACACACATTATAAGGCAGTTACATCTGGTACAAACTAAAAATGTTAAATGCAGAAAATTACAAAAGAGAAATAGTTTTAAATGAAACTAATTAGCATATTAAGTCATAATAAACAGTGCTTACAATGTATATACAACTTATAAAATACAATAACTCAATATTAACATAAAGAATTAATAACATTCTTAATACAAATATAATGTAACCAATAATGTAAACTATAATTCAGACATTAAGACAAACAAAATAAAGTAAAGGTCAAAAGAAGTAGATGCTTATTATTCACAGAAAACCCTCTTGCACAAACTCACTAATATCTTTGTAAAAAATAGATTTACCATAATTTTAACATTTTGTAGCAATTCTATTTGCATCACAATCACTGTTGAATTTTCATGTTGGCACTCTGTTCTGGCTAAGAAAGTTCCAAGAATTCAAGCCAAACTTTTTTCTAACATTCACTAGTCAACATCGCAAACAGTTAACACTAACAATTGCATAACAACTGCATCCATACGAACAAAAGAGACAGCTATACAGAAAAAAACTAACACATTAAATATGACATTGCAACTCTGTTTAGTAAAGGTCATGTTCTTCACAAGCGTCATCTAACTGACACTCGTTACTCTTATTTGTTATCTCTTGCCAAACAAAATTTGAATTTTGTATATGGACCACTAAATTTATTACTAAAACTATGCAGTTTTGCAGGCAGCTTATTTGCAAGTCCATTTTAAAGCAACATTTAAATTTTTATAAAAAATAGTTTATTTCACAATTTTGCATTTTGACATTTGCCATTTTTTTTCTTTTGGTTTGTTGGTTGGTTGGCCCTGCTTGCATTCAAGCAAGTTTCTGGTACTTCCAAGTTGTATATCTTAAACTGTTTTTGTTTATAATTTATCATTTGTTTGGTTTTGAGCACCATCTCTTGTAGTGTTTTGTCTGCTTAGAAACTAATTTCGTTGTTTCCTTGGCTTGGCAACAACAAATGCAAATGCAGATAGATTTTACAATTGCCACTTCAAGGAAGCAGATACAACATTTCAGCTATTCCTAATATTATTACACACTCAGAATATAACGAAAACCTCCTTCTAGACTGGATCTACCACTCGCCAAATTTCAAGTACATACAATTAAGTCTAGGAAATTTGTATCACAGTCTAATCTGCAAATGCTGACCTTCCTTTATATTAATATAAGATATAAGATACAAGACATTTTACTTTTATATATTAAAGAAGAAACAATAAAATTTATAAACAATTGCAGTCAATCTTAGTTAAATACATAACAATGTATTTCCCAACAGAATCAGATTTATTACTTATAGACCTGTTGTATCAATGAACACGAATACAATGATTACTTTTAAGTGTTAGTTGAACTTGATAAACTCGGTTCTAAAAACCATTGTTTCAATCGAAATACAGATTTTTCAGAAAATATTTGCTACCATAAGAATTAATTTAGATAAGTTAGTTTCTTTCTGCTGTGATGGTAAAATGTAGTATTTAAATTTTTGTTAGAAGAATCAGAATGGCAGTGTTTTTGTGTTTGATATTGTATTTATTTGTGACAAACACAATTAAAGAAAATATTTTGAGCAGGATTGAACACAGTAATGTTGATTGTCTCAAGTTACTGTGTCAAACACATATTTGTACTCATGATTGTCGACATTGTGATTTGCATAAGTTTATAAAAACTGATAAGAACATTTACAACCACTCAACACAATGGTAATCCAAAAGTAACCCCGGGCACCAACTATGAGACTGTGTGACATCTTGAGTCTTCTAGCCAAGAAACACTTATACACTCAATCTCAATTTTTCGACATGGAAAATCCTCACTAATTAATCAGTTTGATTAATTAGATTGATTAATTGAGGACAGACAAGCACTATGACCTGTTGTAGAGAACAAGTTTATCACTTAGATGATAGCCAATCAGCCAGAAAAATTTCTTCACCATGACCACATCAAATCCACACAAGCACCAGCACATGCACTAGCAGAACACCCATGATATGATCAATCACAAATCCACATCATGCAGCAATTGCCATCACTACCTGCAGTTTGAAATTTAAACTTCCCACACCCTCCCTCTCCAGCAAAATATAAAGAGTTCAGCCTGCTTCTCTCTTTTTGCAGTAATAAAAAGATTATTTTTGCCTAAGTATTCGTTTTTGTTCGTCAACCACCTACACGATACACAGTTACCAGAAATGTGACATGTCCAGGCCTGTACAAGATCACACAATATCCTAAATTTTGTAAAAAATTTTCAAACAAATATGTCAGATGCAAAATTTCCTTCAGGCGAAACCAAGTGTCAACATGCATGGGTCGAGGAAAGAGTCGAGCAAGAGCCAAAAATCTAAGAAAGATGATGGAAGTAGCATACCTCGCCTCCTCAATAACATAATGCAGAATAGTCATCCTTCTATATCCTTCACGATTCTTACTGCAACAATTCAAACTTTCAAGTCCAATCAATTCCCATCTCTCCATCCAGTACGGTCAACTCTCATCCAATGCCCACTCCATACCAAAGGCTATATGCAAACAAGTAACCTCCCTAATAAATATCCCTCATCCTCACACCAGCCAAATCTCACAGCTTTGCTCCACTATCACTTTACAACAATCCCATTCCAAAGATTGGAATGGGATTGTAGGAAACCTAGTTCTACAGAGAAGCTCTGCCTAAACATATTTGACAACCTTGAAAACATTCCTTGCTTTTAGCTGAAATATCCAACTGTTAGTAAGAATAGGGCACCAAGCAGGTGATAATCTCTATGCCAAAATATAGACAGTTACATGCATTGTTCTTAGAACTAACCTCATTATTTGTATGCTATACTCAGGCAAAAAACAGTTAACCGCCAGCACTCAAGCAGCAATGGAGAAATTCCACAAACTAATTTCTTACTAAATCCCCAAAGTGACTTCCAATTCTCCTATGCTACCAGCCAAAGAAGTAGATAAACTGGCCAAAAATTTTGTTCATGCCATAACCCTTTTGTCGTGGTAAGAACATACAAACATCACTGACACTGCCATGCTAAATGTTATGCTTCAAACTGCAGCAACCCAGATCAGACTTGTTCCTGCTTCCTTTCTTGTAAGAGGCTAGAAGCTGTTCGGTACACTCGACTCCAGAGCGGATCAATGCTATATTGCTTTAGAAGTTGTGAAAAAGCAGGTTTTAATTAACATATTGTGCCCAATCAAAGGCAACCTCAGGGTAGAAACCAACCCGAAAGTCATACACCTCGAAACTAGATGGCATTCCAAATGTTGTTTCCACTTGGTAATAGTCCAACTCTCACATGACAATTATGTATTTGGCCAAGCCTCATGAGTTCCTAGCACTTTGTGAGTTACAATACTGTGCTTGCAACCTACCAGAGCTGCCCAATGTCATGAAAGTGGCAGTCAACTGGAAAGAATGGAATGATGTTGCTTTATTCATAATTGCAATTTTAATGTATTTAATATGGAGTTTCAATGCTCTCATGTAGTCGGAACATTACTGGAGGATGCCCAATTACAACTGAAAGAGGCAGACCTCCGACAAAGTGAGAATCAACCCTCAAGGCAGATGTACCATCTTCATCATAAACCTTCTATAAACAAGCCTGCCCAATCCTTATCATAGATTAAATCTGCATAAGAAAGAGTAAATGAAAAAGCTATATGAGTTGATCAATGTAACCTGAGCAACTAGCAAATTGTGCTAGTTGTGAGATCCAGTAGTAGATCTAACTCTGGATCGATCTCTGCCCCTAAAATAGCATAACCGTAATAGACCCAACCCAACTGCCCTCAATAAATGTTATCTTGCAAGAACTCACAAGTCACTTAACCATATGCATGTTGTGATTTAAGCCTAGTTTCCACATCCGCGATTTTCTTGCGATAGCAACAAGTGTTCGCGACGCAACAAGCAAAAATACATTTCCATGTTCGCAATGACGCGACACATCGCTTGTCGTTATGTCGCTAGAGGCTGTTTTTCGCTTGTCACAAAATATCCTACTGATTGGATTTTTTAGCGACAGTAACAAGCGACAGCCAATCACAGTCAAATTGAGCACAAGGGATTGTGGGAAACTTAATATACAAAATAAAGGCTGACAAACTTTCTCTTTTAAAGATAAATTAATTTCAAAAATCGAGCAAAAACAAATATTCAATAAAGCAGATCTACTTTATCCATTTTGTTTTCTTATGACAACCAATCACAAGCAAGCAACTGGCTACAAAATTGCAAGCATGAAAATGGCTGTCATTTTGTGACAAGCGATGCGTCAAGCAATTCGCTTGTCGCTATGGCAAGAAAATCATGGATATGGAAACTAGGCTTTAGTGCGTTGTAGTGCAGAAAATTATAGTTCACTATTTTTAACTTTAATGCTTGTAACATTTGTTTTGAAAATGGCAGCCATGGCGGATGTACTCATGGAAGCAAGACGTATTGGTTAGTTGATGCATTCTTCACTGCCTCGCATGTGAACTGCTTTTTTCATGCATTAATGCATTTTAATGGAAAAGAGACTTGAGATCATGTGTGCCATAATGCGATAAAGCAGCACATAAATGTGAACCCAGCTTTAAACAGTTGATGTTTAGGGTCACACAGTTCAAACTTGTCAATGTCCCACCAACCTTCCTGCATCACATAGAATGTATCCTATGCATATATAAATTTGCCCAGGTGCATCTTGACCTCATAATCGTTTTTCGCATGCTAGAAAAATGCATGCAGCACAGATATTGTTCTGCAAAAATAGGCAATTGCAGGACTCCACATCCACCTGGCCAAAAGCAAGTTAAGTTGTAAATAGGTTTATTGGGGTAAAAAATTAGAGTAAATGATCTGTCAACTGATCCAGCCAAGATCAAGGCAATTACCAAATACCCCACCTCAAGATGTAAAAAGCATATACAAATTCTTAGAAATAGTTAATTTTTTTACCATAAGCTCCCTTAATTAGAACAACATCCATCCCAATCACTAATCCATTAGCAAAAATCATCAAATTTGTCTGAACAACAAATATTAGTCATCGTTCGAACAAATCAAACAAATGCTGGCTGACATCCACATGATGCTGCCCCAAATTTGAATCGTGAATGTTCATTAACCATAAATGCATGTCAAGTCGGTCTGAAAGCCTTTGTCTACAGATAAATAAGAGATGGCAAAACATTTCTACTCCTGTGCTTTACTCAGCTGCAAGCTCTAAGTAGCTGAAAAGAACAACTCACAAGGAGTGCTTCCCTACTTGTGCGCCTCCGATTTGCATAAATTTAAAAAAATAAATCGATTATTAGTTAATTAAAACACTGCCCCAATCTTAAGACACAATATGTTTAAATGAAATTAGTATTGTTAAACTTATTGCTGAATAATGCATGTTTTCCCACAGGAAAAAAGTTTGATATCCTAGTAAGGAATCACTCCTTGTCCGTAACTGAATTAGAATGCCGTGCTATAGTGAAGGCAGTTAGTAAATTTCACCCATATTGCGAATATTCATGAGCAGTGATTGAGACAAACAAGTTCTTCAAATAGCCGATGTCTGTAAAAAACCCTCCAGTCAACTTGCCAGATGGTAGCTCGAGCTGATGGAAACCAACATAGAGATCATGTATAAGCCCAGCAAATATAAGGTCAACATTGTCGACTAGACAAAAAATGAAATTTACTACTCTTCCGGTCGACCAACTAACAATCCATGTCTGCAAGCTCTGTTCACATTTATCAGCTACAAAACCGATAGTTGGCTTCTCGTATCATGATAAAATATAGGAGTTAAAATACCAGAAACAAAATATCAAAAGTAAAAAATTCCGATTTGAATAAGTATGCAGAATATTAAATTATATCAAAATTATATTAATAGTTTATTCAATGATTTTCCAATTAGAAAATTTAAAAGTTAATTTAATCACCTTTGCACAAATAAAACTGATTGAATGACGTGATACATAGTTTAAAAAAACTTTATTGAAAAACAATTTAAAGCTTTAAACGAAATAAATAAAATCAAAAAACCAATGAAAATTTAAATTTATTTCTCACCTTACTAGGAAACAACACTAATAAGCTAATAGGCAATCTCGCAAGGAGTGCTTCCCTATTTGTTCACCTCCGATTTGCATAAATTTAAAGAAATAAATCAATTATTGGTTAACTAAAACACTGCCCCAATCTTAAGACGCAATATGTTTAAATGAAATTAATATTGTTAAACTTATAGCCAAATAATGCATGTTCCATAGGAAAAAAGTTTGATTTTTTCCTATTGTGACTAAACTCATGATATTTTTATTTTTGAAAAACTTTACAAAAAAAAGTCAAAAAAAGCAGGATTGACAATCTTTATTGTTCTAGAAGTTGGCAGTGATCACTTGAATTCTGTCTACTGGTTTTGTTTTAGTAATGCCAAACTAAATTTATATTATTACAAAAGGCCTAATTGGTTAATAATTACTTGTAGAATCATAAGAAAAGAAGCTATTCAAATAAGAAATAAAAACTTAATGCACTGAAATGTTTAAAAGTTGTTCTAAGTATCTCAAGAAAAATCAAGAGAATTTGAAATAAAAAGCACTCTTTTAACTCCTAATTATATCATTAAATTAAAATAAACTAATTGATAATTTTAATCAAAAAAATGCAAAAATAAATAGTGTAGACAAATTAAAACAACAGATTACATCAAATAATCAAACTAACGACCTTTCGTTGCAATGAAGTACTGAAGAAGTTTTTCAAAATTGAAATTGAAATTGAATTGATGTCTGGAAGTACAGATAAACAGTGTAAATTCTGGTCTTAAGGTCATTTGAGCAACACCACGCCAAGAGTAGTTGGTGCCTCCAAATATAGTCAGGGTGCCAGACCTAATTTTTCTCCCCTACAGAATTGGCCATAGGTATATTACCACCTTGTGAATATGTCATTAATATATTATTTATGTATTTTACCAGGTTTTATGCCACCCCTGAATCCTGCCTCAGGGGTGCCATGCACCCCTTGCACCCCCGCTTGGCCCGGCCGTGCATTTAAGAAGTCGTGCTCTGGTATAAATTTTGATCTTTAGGTAGCTCTATAAAAAATCCAGTTCTGGCAAACGAGGAGACGACAGTATTGGCCCATTCCTACCAATCCATTTTGTGGAAAGGTTATTGTCAAGCCATTTTCTCACAGCTTTGTGAATAGATGCACCATCATCCTGCTACCAATTTTTTTGAATCATTGCAAGTAGAAAACAAATTAAAAAATTTTCTACAACATCAAAATGTACTGCCAATGTACTACAATGTACTGTAATATTGTGTTGCACTCAATGTACCTTCTTAACAGACAGGTCCAATAATCAGGTGGAATATTTCAATATTCCACACAATACATTTGTACTACTTGTAACTTGACAAGAGCTCTGTTCAGGCCAAAGTGAATTGTTTATTACTCTAATTATATCAGTTTTTAATGCTGTGAATACCATCACATAAATTGTTTCTTTAGTCCACATTAAGTTGGACAAGAAATCAAAATCTTCTTTGACTTAAAACATCAAGCGGTTGTAAAAGCCTACTCAATTTTGATAATCATCTGCTTCTAGACTTTGATGCCAGTAGTCGTAGCACAGATGGTAATTATACTCATGCAAGATTTGCAAAATACTGCTCTGAATCCTTAGCAATTGTTCTTAGTAATTGTGCTAATTTCTGGATTCATTTGAACTTAGGCTAGACTATGTGGTATATTGTCAAAAGTTGCAAGGCTAGACTATGTGGTATATTGTCATAAGTTGCAACTCTCTCAAGTACATCAGCAAATCGCCTGACAACAACCTATGCATTTGTTTTGAAACGTCTGACTGCCCAAGATATAGTCATTGTAATTAAGATGGCACGTATTAAATATCTTTGCCTGTACAATTTAACAGTTGTAGATAATTTTGTGATATTCAAAGTACATTGGAACCATAATAACACATTCTTCGTTTAAGTAAATCAGGACATGTGCCAAAGCAAAGTCTGCAATTTCCATTAAAATGTTGTGCATTTAATTAACATCCTATGCAAATTTTTATGCATTAATGTATTAATTGAAATAAAAGTTTTAGCATTGTTTTAATTTGTTATACTTTATTTATTTTGGTATTAAAAACTGATGAAAATTTAACTCTGAGAACAGCGATAAAGTAATATAGTTCTTGTCAGCCAGTTTTCCATTGACATTTTTCTTCTAAATACAATTCACAAGTTGAGACACATGTTTCATGTGTGTGTCTCACCGATGGCGATGGCAGCAAATTGCAGCACCTTAATGGCAGTACGTAAGTCCATAACCTCCTGTACAGTGGGTTGCGGACTCTCCCATCCTTACTCCCATCTTTACGTGCTGCCCAATGATATGTACTATATGGTATTATATACTATATATCATTGGTACAGCCACTATACTCGGGGTTAAGGCCTCTCCATTTTTACAAACTGCCATTAAGGTGCTGCAATCTGCTGCCAGCGCTACCGGTGAGACAATTAAAAATTGCTCTGCCTCAACTTGTGAACATTCTAATAAGAAAATGTACTGTAGAAATGATTAAATTCAGTTATAATTGACGTCACTTTATTTTATTAGTTTTAATTTACTAAAGGAAAAATGCTTTTAAGAGCTCAAGCAAGTCAAACTAAGCTCTACAACTCCCAAATTAAAAATTTGGCTTTATTTCTGTTGATTAAAAAGTTACAACTTTGACCTTGAAAAGCAATTACAACGTTCACCTTTTATGAAAAAATCTGGTTGCTTGCAAATATTGTGCAGGGAGTTGATCCGAGACTAATTGTAATTGAAATATCACATATGAAGTTGCGTGGGTGTTATCGTAAATTACTGCTGGTTTGTGTTGCCTGAATTTTTTTCACAAACTGACAGTAATCTAGAAGTAACTAATCCTACGTTTTGAGTGATTTCACCAATAAAATAATTTTCACAAAAGAACATGACTTTGGTTTTGGTCATTGTAATAAAATTGTTAAACTACTTAAGGACTACTGTAATCCATGAAACAGTTTTGACATAAATAAATATCCTTCTCGATTTACATTTAATAGAAAACTCTTTTAAAACAAAGCACTCAACCAACAACCATTCAGTAATAACTGTTTCAATCATGGAGATGACCAACCAATTTCAGAATGAAAATTGCCATTGATCTCATGTCAACATAATTATGATTGCATGTTAGAAATAAAATAGTTGCATTCAACTACCTGTTTTCCATGTTTATTTCTTGTTTTTAAAAAACAATTTTTCCCTAGATAAAAACGATTCTTAATGATAATTCTTTATTTTTGATAAACAAGATAAATGAATAAAACAAATGACTGAATGCGACTAGTGTTTTGCCCTGCAAAATTTACAGAAATGACATTAAATAAACCTGCATTAAACAACCAATTAATAATATAAATAATTTCATTGGATCAGACCCTTCGCAATGTTCTGCTTAAAAAATTTATTCTCATTTACGGCAAAACACAAAAGAACATTCCTTTTAACAACTTTTTCGTAATTTACATTTTCATTTAGATTAAAGATAAAATGCATTCATTATGTCAATACAATATATCAGTAATTTGGATTGAATTTGGCTTCCACCACAAAACTTAGCTATGATAAAGTTTATCAATCATAGCAATTTTATCAGTCAAGTTTTGTATTTTAACCTTCAAAATTAAAGCAAATATAATCATAAAACCAAATGACACTAATCTTTGAACAAATACTGTAATGGGATAATTCTGATTAACCCAAAGCAGATATTTCTGCAGGTAAAATTTAAATCAAATTACTTTGTTATTGAGATAAAGATTCTAATGTAAAAACATCATCGTCAATAAATAAAACATGACTATCCATTTCTAAACCTATAATTACTTACCCACAGCTCGAAATAAACAAGCTCCATCTTCGTCCATTTTTTTTATTAGGAATCCTTTTTTTCTCAGTTTTTTCTCAAATGTCCTTTCCCGCTAAAATTATTTGCTTGCAAAATTATTATCATACAAACTTATTTGTCCATAAATAGCTACTCACTTCGACCCATTCCTCTTCTGTAAGCCATAAATTTGGTGGTGCCAAATACTCATCTCCACTGTTATAACCTGAATAATCGTCACATTTTGAACTTCCATCTCCAGACTTAATGGAAGCATTATGTCCATGCTTGCAGTTATTGCCAGAAGTACTAGGTAGATTGAGACAAGTCGAACAAGAACCAACATTACTTCCACGTAGTTTATTTCTCAGGCTTCTATGAGGACTAGCACGATGTCTCCTTTTACTATGGCTCGGTCCTGTTTCGACTGAATCAAATTCGTCAAAGCTGGAAGTACCTGATGGTCGTTTCTCCTCTCTCGAACATGACCAGCCCTTAGGTGGCGTTGTTCGCCCTAATAAAAAACCAATAAGAATATTCTGCATTTGATAACTGCAAGCAGTGTGATCGTCTATAGATATTAAACTGCAATTTGTGTAAAAATGTCTAAAACAATTCTGTAAAATATAAATTCACATAATTATTTCAATACACCTATAGTTTTTTCTACATTGAGATTCAATCTATAAAAGATAAAATTCTTTAACCAACCATAATAGTAAGATGTTTTAGATTTGTTTTATTCACAAGGGGTGCATTTGTATATGGTTGCCCGCAAAATTAATAATTTTATAAAGGAAAAGTCCTTATAACACAAAGGGCCAGTTGCACCAATCTAGGTTAAATCGGTAGTTATTAAATCTATTGTTAGCTTAACTGGCAATTTTTAACTCGGTTAGAAAATTTTGTTGCCCAAGTTAACCTCATGTTAAATTAAACTGTAGTTAACTAAACAATGAACTTAAAGGTGATTGGCTTAAACTCAATCATGATTTGTATACATATTCTCAAGTTAAAAATCGAACTGGCCAAAAACGGGCAGTTAAATTTTGACTTTCAGTTAAGTACAAATCTCAATTTAAGTGTTGGTTTAACCTATGATTATTTTGCTAGTTAAACTGAGATTAGTTTAACTGAGGTTGCTGCAACTGGCCCAGTCATTCTTTCATTGTTACGCATCATTGGCAAGACATTTTTTATTCAATGTTTTAATTTTAAACCTTCATTTTTTGGTTCTACCTTGCAATAAAGTTCTAAAGAGTTATTTGCACATCATATATTTTCATAAAGCTTGATTTAAATCTTTATTTCAAATAATACTTACTACTACGATTTTCCTTATTATAAGCATATTATTTAATGCTAAAAAAATTGATTTATACGACAATACCATAAAAAAAAATTGAGATTTTGTCATTTGCACTTTATGCAGTGTTCACCAGACTTGTCTGCTTTCCTATATCTTAGGTAGATTGGCATAGGTTTCAGCCAGGTTTACGTTATAATTTGTGGCTCACAGACCTCTCTGAAATAGAAGGCTTACATAACAGATGGCAAGTCGACTAAAAACAAGAAAGTGCCATTTGTATACAAATAAGGGTGTTGTATTGAATAGAAGTAAAACGATTTTGCCATGTTGGAAAACATGCTGCCTTGACTCAATAACAAAAAACATGCATTTAGACATGCCAAAGATAACAATACAAGCGCCATTGTCAACAGCTTAAACAAGTAGGCAACCAAGTAAAACATGCTACTGAACAAGGTTTGATGTTGTATCTAGTGATATCAGAACTGGCATTTCATTGGCTTTCATTCTGAGATGTTCACATCAATTTTCTCACATGATAATAGATTACAGACCATTTATTGTATTAGTGTCTTAGGTTGCAAGCGAATAGGACATGAGCAAATTACATGCTCCGAGCTCATCAACCATTTACGAATCGTTGTAATCCATTTATCCATAAATTTCAGTAAAAAATTAATAAAAACTTTCAGCTTGGTTAGTGCTCTATTTCAGCTGTTCAGTCTTAAAGTTTCATGATTCCTGCTATTACATAATTTGCAGAATCCACAATTTTCATATGGTATGCCAATTTGACACCCAACATATCAATTACTCCCAATTATATTTTTTTTCATATATTCTGTTAGTGCTACATTCAGCTACTTTTCTTCTGCAGAAATAAACATTCCTGCTGCAATAGATTAAAAGTAATGTGTGGTTTACTGATTTGCCCCAGCATATCACATGACCCAAACAACCTGAAATTGATGCCAAAAGTTAAGAATCAATTCAGCTTCTTTCCTGCTGCAGAAATAAACAATTCTGCTGCAATAGATTATGAGTAACAGAATTTTCTGATTTGCACACAGCATATCATGTCACCCAATTGCCATGAAATTGATGCTAAGTTATTAGTCAATTCAGCTTCTTTCTTGATGCAGCAATAAACATTTCTGCTGCAATACATTACGAGTAATGCGTGATTTTCTGATTTGCACCCAGCATATCATGTGACCCAAACGACATAAAATTAAAGCTAAAAGTTAAGAGTCAATTCAGCCTCTTTCCTGCTGCAGAAATAAACATTCCTGCTGCAATAGATTATGAGTAATACACGATTTTCTGATTTGCATCCAGCATAGATTAAGTGAAACACAATTTTTTCGTACTTAGCCACTTAAATTTAATGAAATTGCAATGATTGCAAATTCAACACATTTTATTAAAACATATATAACTGTTACACAAAACGTTCAAGATACATAAAAAAGAGAACTCTGGTAGCTATTAACTCACAACATTATTAGATGTGCTTGAAAATGTAAACTGTTATTTACCAAAGTTATTTGATCACTTAAATTGTCATAAATTTCCCATTTTTCATTTTTTCACTTGCAAATAGCAGTAAAATGCCCTATCTTAAATATTACTTAGATTATCAAATTTTATTAACCCTGTTAATAAATAATTTTTACCATTTATATTTATCAATGTTAATATGTCAGAAAGTTTTATATTTGGTCTTTTTAATTTTAGCAAATTACTTTCAGAATATGTATAATATTCAATTAGTAAGTGTGGGTTTAAGTTAACTATATTATTGTCATGTTCATTTATAAAGTCCATTATTAATATTTGAAGACCAAGTATTCCATTATTATTTAATTTCACTAAAATTATAATTATATTTGAATTTGTCGAAATGCTTGGTATATCAGTTAAAAACATAGTCAATAGCAACATTAAGTTGCAACTGCAATCAATTAGGGCCAAGTTTCCATGAATGTTTGTCATTTTAAATAGTGGTGCCAATATTTTTCCTTGTTTAGTATAAAGATTGTGCTTAGCTCTTTTTTCTATTAGTTGTCACAATATTAAAAATCTTAATGTTCCTAGGCTTAATCAAATCCCTGTAGTTTATTGTTATCAGAGTAACTACATGCTAGCAATTGGATCAATGCATCAAATTTACACGTTTTGTTTCAGATAATTTTTGTGACGTTATAGTAATTGCATTTCATGACAAACGACTGCCAATTTTTAATAAACCAATTTGCAATGTATTTGCTGCATTACTTAGGCAAAAAGCAAATTCTGGTTTTGGTGTTAAGTAAGTTGAGCATTTGTATTTTTTATTTGTTTTAATCGAGTGCATGTAGTTTTTCTTTTCCAATTTTCGACAGTACTTAATTCTTCAATTGTTTCATTGTGTTTAAAGTAACTTGTTTCAGTTAAAACTTTGTTTTCAACTATAGTTTGGGCTAGTTCATTTTCAGAATTTTCAGAATTTTTCATTTTCAGTGTTTGATAATGATTTTTTCATCATCAGAGATAGGAAGAGAAAAAGTGTCTGTGTTATTGACATTTTTGGTATTGTCATATTATTTTTTGACAAAATTGCATTATTAGTAGAGGTCATCGATGAAAGTGTTGTTTGCATATCAATTTCATTTTCCTTTTCGTTATTATTAATTGGTTTAGCTAATTGCATTTCACCTTCTAGTATTGCCAGGTGAATCAAGACAAGATCATCAACACAAAATAAGCTTTTGTTTTTGAAATGTATTGCTTTTAATTCCTTGAATGTGCTTTCAACCTCAGCACTAGATGTAGCCAACTTGCCATATTGAAAATTGGTAGCATTATACCACTTTAAGCAAGAAAAGTATAGCTTAATTTTAAAAAACATGTTTGTAATGCTGGCAAGTAATAGGAACTACCCTTAAGGTGCATTTTCTTAGAGTGGGCATTTTTTCCCGCTTTCGGAATTTGACCAGCTTAAGCAGGCTGGTGATGAAAGCTGATACGAATAGGTTCAAGCGGAAGCATGGAAAATGTAATTTCCAGCTTTGTTTCAGCTTTAGCATTCATGAAAATGGTGAAGCTGGTATGGTAAGTTGAGCGTTTTTCTCATTTTCCAAAAAGTGGGTTACAAAATCCGGATCATAAAAATGCACCTTTAGCCCCTTGGCAGTTTTCATCTTTGTTCAGTATTTTTGGTCCATGAGCCTTTGTTTGAAAATTATTTGAGCGACCCAGAATTTTGACACCCTGTACAATGTCAGACCACAAATTCTTTCCATCGCAAATATTTCCTCTTTTTATCCTCAGTTTTAGAAACCTTATAGTACACTTCCAAAGGGTTTAATAGAATTCCATTCTTCTAATTCAATTTCAATTGTAAATTTGTCTAATAACTCATTTTCAGAATTAAGCGATTCCAATGATGAAGTCAGTTGTTGGCATCATCAAGTTCTAGTATATTTTTTAAGTTTTAAAGTTATTGTTGAATTTCATAACAGTCTTCTTTTACAAAAGTATAAATAGCTTTAGCAGTTATAGGACTGCCTACTTGTTCACTTATTCTGTTCCACGCAGAATTTCGAGGATAAGCAATAGATCTATGAACAATAATTGAATTCTTCTCTTCTAAAATAATTGGCATAAAGACGGCAGGATCAACTGCAGATTTTTGTGGCATTATTTAAAGTAGCCTAACACAAGTCAAACATGTGACTAAATGACCTGTGTAAATAGTTATTGTAACACGTCATAACAAAAGAATATGATCACCAATCTAAAAAGTGTTCTTCTTTAACGTGTAGCCCAAATTATGCAAAGTATTATTTTCTAGCTGTTAAAAAATTATTTATAGCAATTACAATTGTAGCATCTTCAGAAGAAAGATCAACACATACTGGACAAGATATACCGCCGGAGAACAACAAAAGCTTAATTAACCTATTATCCAATGATCAATCTTTCACAAACTATTACACTGATTCAAAACTAATTATTCTCAAAAATAAACTGTATTTAATAAGGCATTCTGAAATATACAAAGGTAAACATAAAACTTAAAATAACATTTAAAATTTCAATTAATATAAAATTATCAAAATAGATTATCAATAGGATTTGGCAAACATTTGTGCCTTTTTAATCTGGCCTCTTGAACTATTTCCTATTTGGTGGTTCTGCTGCTGTTTTTTCAAATAACGTGTACGTATAAATGTTCTGATGAAACTGTAACACGAAATAATCTTATGACGTAAACGATATTTGCTTTGCACTAATTGTTCCAATTGTCGAATAATGTTTTTTGATCTATTTACAGTTGTTCCATGAAATCCAAAAAAAGATTTCAAATTGTTCAATTAAGTCCAACCAAATTTCTGATAGCATATTATTAAACCCAAACAAGTCAACACTATTGAAATACAGCATGGAATTTGCACTGCTGTAAGATCACATAGTTTTTAGTCTAATGATGGATCAATATGAATGCATTTATATGCAATGTATCGTGCAATGTATTTTACACCTTCATTTTTGGTTAATTCTGTTTCGAATGACATCAATGAAGGTAAAGTTGCTTTGCAAAATTCGATTAATAATTGTTGAAAATCATCATCTTCATTTCTTTCCGGTTCATTATTACATGATGTGTCAACTGTCAAAAAAGGTGATGCCAATAGAATTTTATCACTTCCACTTTCTTTTTCTTCCAGCACCATACAAGTGGATGAGAATTTCAGACAGCTTCAGAGAATCATCCACAGTTGATTCTCCAAAGCTGTTCGAACTCAACAAAATAAGACGCAATCGATTTCTAAATTCTGCAGGCAATGAATGATTATAAATGCACCTGCTCCACAGATATTCGAAAGAATGTTCTAAGCAGTCCCATTTAGAAGTAGATAACGAGTAAGTAGACAATTAAACTAATTTTGTAGGGCATTATAGACACCTTGAAGTGCTTTTATAGCTTGTACAATTCCTCACTTGCAGGGTAAGAGCGATTTAAATCTGCCAAATCGTCCAAGGTACATAATTTTATCGATATCATCTAAAATTTTATTTTGCTTTATTAAATTTTTTGAAACTACTTTTTAGTTAACAACATTTGTCATTGGAAATGCTCAAATTGAAAATGTAAAAAGTGGAAGTTAAAAGATAAATAACTCAGCTGCTTCAATGTCATGTAAATGAAATCGTATTGCTGATGCTGTGCTATGCGAAAATAATTGGACAGTATATTTCACTCTTTGTTGTTCTCTTTCGTGCAGATGAATCTGGTGTTTTGTAAGTTTATAAGAAGTTGTAAATTCACTTGATATTTTACTTAACAGCTCTTAGATTTTTTTTTGTTAAAATTTGTTCCAAAGGCAGCCGAAAACTGTCATCAATAAAATGATTACTAATTAATTTTATAAGATGTGAAAAGTCAGGGAATATCCAAATGTTTTTATTGATTGCTGGATGTGTCATAAAAGGCTTTTACATGATTAAATTTCCTCCATAAAGACATTTTTTCTACCCAAATTAGAACTATAAGCAACAACATTTAGGTCACAGTCAGTATATAATTGTAGAATAATTGATTAAATTGTTTCACTAGTCATTTCAGTATCAAAATAGTAATATATGGGCTGCTTTCATTTTCCAAACAATCCTCAAATCGCTATGACTTGTGCATTCGAATGTGGGCCAAAAATTCAATCACTTTGTTTATTGAATTGAATTCGCAAATCAATATTTATTTCATCAAACGATAACACAATATTTTTGTGTTGATTAAATGATGTTTCTTTTAAAATCAATAAGTCACTTTTTAAAATCCCAGGGTCACATTCAAATATGCGTCCAACGTCGAATAGTGGAAAGTCCAGGAAGTGAGATGTTCATTTTTCTTCTTATAAATTGGTACTCTAAGTGCTCATATTGACAATTCTTTTATAATGTCTTCTTTTTTCCCATATTTCTTTTTTCCCCAGATATTAGATAGCATATTTGTGCAGGTGAAAACAATTCCTTTAAAACTAATGTCTGCTCATCTTCATGAAATTTGCGTCGTTTTGTAATTAAAATATTCTATTTAAATTTCCAGTTTTAAGATTGTTGTTGTAATCATCTCACTTGTGATTCTAATTGTTTAGTTTTATTTTCCAGGAGTATTATTTTTAATTTATTTATCTTCTGTTGTGACTACACAGGCTCTTGAATAATCTAACTGTCAGCACTGGAGTTAAGTGTGTCCACTTTTGCAATAACATTTTGGATTTTAAAGATGTTTCTTGAAGCATCAAATCTAAATTTGGAAAAGTAAGAAATCATATATACTATATAATCAAATATTATTTTTTTTAAATAAAAAACATGTACAAAATGTAGAAATGTATTACTATCGTGCATTATATATTTAATAAATATTTTTTTTACATAACTGTTGTTTTCTTTTTTGTTTAACTGATGTAATACACTTTAGCATGCATTTTTGATCAATCTCTGAGCTTTTTCCGGTTTTACAGCAATTTTTATTTTTGGTATGGCTGTTTTTTCTTTAAATTGGAATAAAATTTGCCATCTTCCAGGCCATTAAATGCTCTAACAAGGAGTGCTTCCCTACTTGACCCCCTCCGATTTGCATAATTTTAAAGAAATAAATTGATTATTAGTTAACT
>JAQFZU010000786.1:0-19000 GCA_034696185.1 Henia vesuviana | reverse complement strand
AAATATTTTAAAATCCCATTTTGAAATTGGTAATATGAAAGCCCCTCTAAAATAGCCTTTTAAACCCACTTCCGGTTCACTTAGAGGGTTGATATTTTAGGGGTAGTGAGTTTAAGTGTTGTAGTTGATATACTCAAAATTATGGGTCTCTAATTGAACCGGAAGTAATTTTAAAAAAATATTTTAAAATCCCATTTTGAAATTGGTAATATGAAAGCCCCTCTAAAATAGCCTTTTAAACCCACTTCCGGTTTAGTTAGACCCCTAAAATTTTATGACAACCAACTACAACCCCCATAATGACTAACCCTAAAATCCCAACCCTTAGTGGCAACAGGAACAGGAAATAAAAAAATTTTTAAAAAATTTAACCTCAAAAACAACAAAAACAAAAACAACGGAAAGTTGCAGACCTCGAAAAAACCGGTCGTTTTAACTCAATTCCTTTCAAAAACTTCAAAAAAAACTCCAAACTCAACTCAAATCCAATTATATTTAACCGTAAACCAAAAAAAATCCATTCCTCATTCACATAACCCTTTACATAACCCCCTATTTATAATCCAGGACTCCCCGTGAGCACTTGGGAACACTACATCCTCGTCATCAGCCTCGGATACTTCTCCTACGACCTCTTCTGGTGCCTTTATCACCAATCCGAAGGTAATTTGTTGTGTTTACAGTCGCGTATGACCTCAGTAGCCATTATAACCCCTACCGATCACAGGCAGTCTGATCCTCTTCCACCACACGTCCAGCGTCCTGTGCCTTTCCTACCCCCTAACAACCGGCGTGTCGGCCGGCGAAGTGGTCGTGTCGATGGTCATCATGGAAATCACAAATCCCGTCCTCCAGTTGCGATGGTTCCTTCGCGAAACCGGGCAGAAAAACGCGGTTTCGGCCAAAATTGCCGACGCCGTCTTCATAGCCATGTTTTTCGTCATGCGAATGTTGTGCGGCACTTACATGATGGTGGTGACTACCCTGCATCCCAGACCAAAATGGACGATAAAGTTAGGGGGGATCACTTTTATGATAATTTCTTATATTTTCATGTTTATGATTTTCCGTTATGCGTATCGGAAATACGTGTTGAGGTTGAAGAGACCCGTGCCGGAGATAGCCAAGACGTCGGTGCCGGAGTTCAGTACGACTGTGGGTACGGATGGGGGGGAGAAATGAGAAATAAATTTTTATGATAATTTATGTAAATTTATGTTAATTTTTTTTTATGGGGTTTTTTATTTTTTTTTTTTTTAAAGTTGGTTTGTATAAATTAAATAAATTTTTATTTTTGGTTACATTTGTTTGGATTTTGGATTTGGGATTTTGGATTTTTGAGATTTGTATGGATTTGTTCAACTTAGCCCCACAGATCTTCCGTCCGTCCGAATTTGAAGACCAAACCACCGAAGAATATAAAAGCGTTTTGTAAGAACAAAGCCACACCCGGCCACTGGATTTTGTCCACTAAAAAATTTAAATAAAATTCAAATTTATGCAAATTTATGCAAATTTTCACATTTTCCCAAAAATCTCACTTGGAATGACATAAACTTGAAATAAAATCCAATTCGCTGCAATTAAAGCACCAAAACCGAATAAAAAACCGATAAATAACCACGCTCGTGCACCTAAAAATAAAATATTCATTAATTACCATATTTAAATACACAAAACATGAATAAATTAAAACAAACCTCTTTGCCCCATACAACCAGTAGTATAAGTATCGCCACGCACTTGACCATTACTAACAGCATTAATCCTACACAAAATACATAAAATACCAACAGTTAAACATCAAATAAACACAAAATAAACACAAAAATCACATAAACAACGCAACGGTCCCCATAACACCACAAACGTGATACGCGTGATGAAAATCCTCCATCGACGGGTAACGAGCAGCGACGTCGATTATGATCCACCAACCACTAAAAAACTACAAAAAAACATTTTAATTATTTTTAAACACTAAATCGATACTTAATTTACCAAAACTCCAGCAGTAACGGATGCCACTGCATTTCTTTTTTCCGTTAAATCGAAACAATCGCATCGCGGTAGTTGAACGTCGTCTAAACAACCGGCCATGTTTTTCTGTGACGTCATTGAACAAAAGGCGGTTTTATATAAAAATTGTTATAGCAACTAAATAAAATAAACAGAAAAAGGCATCAAAGACGAGTTTTTAATCTAAATTATTTAAAAAAAATTAAAATGTTGGTTTTGGTATTTTTTTTTAATTTAAATGAATTTTAATTAATTAATTTTAAATAGTTCAAAGTAAATGGCAGATCGAAGCGACCGAAGTCGAATAACAGTTCCACCGGGATTCAGGGAATTATTAGGCTCACTTTGCAGAGAAATACTTCGACATCAACCGAAAAATATTATCGAATTCTCGGCGCAATATTTCGAGCAAAAACTACGCGAACGAGATGGCGGTAAAATTCAAAAATTCAAAAATCCAAAAATGTCGAAATTCAAAATTTTTATTTTCCCAGAGAATCGAATTTTATTACGACCTTCCACATCACGTGATATGATCCAAAATGCATTGGAATCGGGTCAAATAACATCGGATATCGAGGATAAAGCTGCAATTAAAATCCAAGCGGCTTTTCGTGGCCATTCGACGCGCGAACACATGAAACAAAGCGAAGAGGATCAAAGTGGTGAGCAAATATCGTTTAAAACCCAAAATAAATCCCAAAATCAACTAAAAGGTAATATTTAATTAAATAACCAACTTAAAACTACTTAAAAAACATTAAAAAAAAATTCCAGATGCAACTAAACAATACTTAACGACCATTTGCTTCCAACCCTACCAAAACCGCGAATCAAGTAAAAAATGATTTTTAAATTTAATTTAAATAAAAAAAAATTTTATTTTAGTTCCAACACCACATTTCGACGAAGATCCGACCCTTAAATCGGATCGCAGCGACCCGAAATTAATTTTACTCGACCACGACTCGGCGCGCATCGTACCGCTGCTCGATCCTTCGTCGGTCGCCGACTGCATCGACTCGGCATTGATCGCTGCCAAACTCCGTGAATTCGCCTCGACTATTTACGTTCAATCGCCGTTAGGTGCCGTTGCCATCCGCCCGAGTAAAATCGCTCGTCCGATGCCGTTGTTTCAAACGACTTTGGTCCGAACCGCATCCCATCCGACGACCAAATGTCATTACCCGCCGTTACCCCGACTGTTGTTGTTAAATACGGATGGTAGTATTACTTCACTGAAAGTGGTGGATCGAGACGAATGTACGGTGGTTGTCGCGCACGATCGGTCGTCGGTAGCGCCGTGTTCCGAGTACCTCGTAGTGCCGTTGAGCGGTCCCGAGGTGGCGTCGGCCGAGTCGGACTCGCGCGCGGAGCCGCGGCATCTCGCTTCGTTGCCGTCCCCGGCGAGTCTATCGCAGTACATTTCGTTACGACTCCAACGGCACATCGGACCGACCGGGAGTTTCCACCGACGGTCGTTAGCCGCACTCCGCTCGTCCGCACCCAAAGCCGACGCGTCCGGATCGTCCGAGAGCAGTTTCCTCGTCCGCGACAGTCGCTCGTTCGCGCTACCGCCGCCGCCTCCCAACACTCCCGTGCCGTCGTTGGGCGACTTGGATCCGTCGGTTTTGGGTGAGTCGGACAGCGAGTTTTTAAGCGCGACGTCGATAAGTTCGTTTTTGGTGCCGCCACCGCCACCCAACACCCCGGCGAGTTCGATCAAGTCGAGCGGGACGAGTTCGGTGGTCGGGGTGGAGTCACGGAGGATGTCCGCGGCCATGTCGGCGTATTTGAGCGACAGTCGAATAGAGGCGGAGGCGGCAGACATGGGCGCGGGAGTCGGGCGGGATACGCTGTCGGCGCCCGACGTGACGATGCCGCCGGAGCTGAAGGTGAAGATCAGGACTAATTCAGTGCAGCAGTCGAGCGATAAATGATATTTTTTGTATTTTTTTTTGCTTTTTTAATAAAAACTCGCTTCGATGCCCAAATTAATGGAAATTGTTTAAAATGTCGACCTAAAATTTAAATTTTTGTTTTTTACAGGTTGACGGTTACGACGTGACGTGCGAAGTTGATTTTTTTATTGTAGTTTTTATTAAAAATTTAAATAAAAATTAATTTAAATATTTTTGGAAAAAAGAAAAAAAAATTTTACATTTTATTAAAATTTACCAAATTCGATGGTCAACTGAGTAAAACTTTCCAATCGAATCGCGAATTACTCGAGTGAGTTATGGGTGGAAATGGAGGTGCGGTGAGTGTCCAAAAACTTGGCGCCGACTCTTCTGCAATGGCAACACTGCAATAAGGGATCTTGTGGACGAGTTTGGCCAATTCGATGGCACCGCGCGGCTCCCTCCTGCACAACTGTCTCGTGCACGTGTCCAGAGTGGCCGCATGACCGACCATAAGTATATTCCCACCTATAAACAACAACAAATCAGCATTTCCTCGACTAAAAATGTCAAATAAAAGTGTCACCATCATCTGCGGTGCTCTTGATGATGCTCTGCGCCACGTAGTAACTCCTCATGTAGTACTGCTCGCTGGATTCCCGTCTATCGTACAGCTCCTCGGCCGTTATGTAGGGTCGATAGTTAGATTCGACGTTGTACCCGGCATCCTTCAACTCCTAAAGGTCACAAAACAATAAATTACGGCCTCTAAGACCCATCTTGACCGCATTTACTTGCACGGACATCCACTCGGGCATCGAATCCTGATACCACGCGAGCCACTCGAACAGTCCGGGTTCGACGCAGGTTGGGACGGCCGACTGGTTCATCCCCGCGAGGATATTCGAGCAGGTTTGGACGCACCGCAACGAAGGCGAGCAGTAGACGTGTTTCACCACGAACCCGTTCTCCTTCAAAGCCTCTCCTAAAACACAAATTTGTTTACAAAACCTCTTCAAACACAAAAAAACACAAATTACCGACTAACTTGGCCTGGTAAAGCCCAACACGAGTCAACGGACAATCCTTAAAAAAATCCTGCGGTCCCCCCTTACGTGCGGGGACCGTTTTGGGCATATTGAGATCCTTCTGACTGTAAACCCCCGAACTGTCGAAACAAAACGGAATCCAAGCGCCGAAAGTAAAATCGACTCGTTCGGCGTGTCTAGACACGATCAGTTGACGTGCAGGACCGGTCGAATCATCCTTTTTTGGTTTATTCACCTTGGCGTAGACGGCTTCGACGTTCTCGTAAGTCGACTCGCGCTGCGGCGACGACTTCTTCCGCGCGGTCGGCGGCATCGGTGCCGCGGCATCGAGTTGCGGCAGCGACGGCGATTTGGACGACGTTGAATTCATCGTTCGCGGTAACTCGACTCTCTTCGACAGCGGAATCGATCTAAAAATAAGTGAAATTTGCTATTTATAACTACGGAAAAGGATGTTTTACTTGTGTAATGTCCACGCATCCGATTCGGCTGTTTTTTCTATGTATGTTTTCGGTAGGTATCCCGTGCTACCCGTGAGCCACGACGTGCCTTCCACCCATCCGTCGGTGGTGTTGTTTAGTTGGTCGCCGTCGACGTACACGTAGTCGCCTATTAGGAGTTCTAGTTGGTCGTCTTCCGTTGGGATGTGGGAGTATAGAACTTTGTGTACCTGGGTTTAGGGTTATTTTGGTTTTTTTTTGTAATAATGGGTTGTGGGATTGTTTTACTTCTTTGCCGTTGATGCGGTTTTCACGCGAGTATAGTCGGAGTTCCCATTGGGATTGCGCGGTGCAGTCGATTGTTCGGGAGAGTTGGTCGAGTGTTGTGTATTGGTCGGTTGGGAATTGATAAGCGAGGGAGATGTGGAGTGATTTCATGAAGGGTTCGATGCTCGTTGTTGCTGATAACGAAAGGTTTTGTTGATAAATTTGCAAGTTTTTATTTTTGGTAATAATTTTTTTTTTTAAATATGTAAATAAGTAGAAATAAAGAGGATTTTAATGAATTGGAATATTTGGAAATAAATGAATTAATTAAAAATGAAATTTTTAAAAGCCAAAAAAATAGAAAATTCAAGCAAAAATCGAAAAAAAAATTTACAAAATGAAAAATAAACAAAAAGAAATTATAAAATCGAAAATAAACCAAAAAAAATTACAAAATCCTAAAATAAACCAAAAATAAATTACAAAATCAAATAAAATGGAAAATTCAAAAAAATCCAAAAAAGATAAAATTAAAAAAACAAAAAAATTCAAAAAAATTTACAAAATTCAAAAAAACAAAAATTCAAAACAAAAATTCAAAATTCAAAAACAAAAATTCAAAACCCCCAACTAAATTCCTTACATTTCCTATACACGGATCTAAACGACCCACCATAACTCGCAGCAGAACCCCACGGAAAACAAGTACTAAAAGCATCAACGCAATCAAACTCAGCAGAAACTGCAAAAAAAAAAATTAAAAAAACCCCACTCAACCCCCAACAAACCCCTTACTATAATTCGCAACTTCCTTAACATAATTAACCGCCAATTTCTTCAAAACCTCAGAATCATCTTCACCCACAAACAAACCAATAAAACTCTGCGACGTATAAAAACTCAATTTAATCGGCTCAACAATTTCCTCTCGAAATCTATCGACAACTTCGACCAAAACCTTAGTCAAATACTCGACACTTCCATCGGGCGCCTGCAAAAAAACAAAAAATCAACCAAAACCACAACCAAAAAACCAAAAAAACCTTAAAAAACGAACACAACGTCACGTGAGGGAAATAATTATGGGCGCCATTACGTCCACATTGCATCAACGACTTATTCCACATTATTTGTAATTCATCCAATATCGCACCCGTAGGACACGCGTATAAAATATATTCTCTCGGCATATTTGCATCCAATGTGACGTCATTTACGTGTGCTAATAACCTGTGAATAAATTAAAAATAAATTTACATTTTTGAATTTTTGATTTTTTGAATTTTTTTGAGTTTTTGTTTTACCAATCGCTCGCTAATTGTACCCCACGGTCTCCTGTCGCTGCTAATGCTTTTTCTCTGTAATTTTTAAGTTGTTTTTTAGTGTTTTAATTTGAATTTTAGTTGTTTTTTTACTTACGCTCTGTGTTTTGGGAAACCCATTTGAAGGAGGATGTTTAATGGCGACGATTGTTGTTGTTTTTGTTTTAGTGATGAGTTTTTACGTTCTAGTGTTGCCATTTTTGTGTTTAAATTGGTTTAAATTGTTTGGTTAAATTAATTTTTTGGTTAGGTTTGTTTTTAAGCCGATTTTTGCATTTTCCATGTTTTTCGTTACGTCATTCGTTCGTTTTCTTTTTTTTTTATTTTTAAGTTAATTATTATTTTTTTGTTTTAGTTATTTTATTTGTTATTAATTTATTAAAATTAATTTTAAAATGTTAAATTAAAATTATTTTTTAAAGGTTTTTCCATTCCCCCACCAGATGGTGTTTTTTGATTTAAATAATTATAATCACCACCACTAGATGGCATTAGCACAACCCACCTAACAATGGCGGGCGTTTTGTTCGAAGACATATTCGACGTTAAAGATATCGACCCGGAAGGCAAGAAATTCGATCGCGGTAAGTTGACAAACCCCCACAACCCCTCAAAAACACCCCCAAACACCCTTAAAAACCCCCAACACCCCCTAAAAAACCCCTACACAAAACACCGGGCATAACCACGTGATAAAAACTCATTGCGTAATCCCCTCGACCAATCCGCAACATATGACGTCATTAAAAAAAGATAAAATTCCGTTTTGAAAAAAAATCACCAACCACCTTTTCGATGCAACCCGACGTTGGGTCAGCTGACTCGACTCGGTCTCAGCCGCAGTCTTGACATTTGCACACTCACTTCGGCACGTTCTGCGCACACGCGGTGGGAGTTTGCCGTGCGCGTGACGCAGTTGCATTTTCCTCGCGAGAAATGGCGCAGTTGTCCGTGTCAGTCGGACCCCCACTCGACCGACCCCTCGGACCGACCCAAGTCGCTCGGACACCCGCATTTCACGTGAGTTTTCGCTTAAAACGCATTTAACACGAGCCGGCGCCAATTGACAGTCGGCGAATTTCTTTTCGGGGAGTAAAATATACTCGACAGCTGTTGGGCTGTTACATCACGCGCTTCCCTTCCCCCCCAAGGTCACGGCCGACGAATTGTTTTTCTCCGTTTAATTCGTTATTGTCATTTGCGTCGTTTTTCGCGTGACGTCATCGGGGCCTATGTGCGTCGTAGGTGGGTATGACGTCATTGGGGGTTTGTATGGGTGGGTTAAGGGTGTTTGGTGTAAAATGCGGTATTTTGCTACGCCATTTGTGCAGCCTTGAACTTGAAATAGATTTTCCGCGGAAGAGTCCATTTGGGTGGTTGAGGGGGTGGTGGGTTGTTCTGTGGCGCAACACTTGTGGGAGCTGAGCGCAGAACGATACTGCGACGTTAGCTGCAGAGCGGTGCTTTAATGTTGACATTTTCGTGTTTACTACGGAATTTAATGCGATTGGTTGATTTTTTTTAAAAAAAAAATTTTTTTACGCAACAAAATGGCGTCTTAGCGACCGGTCAGCTAACCACTACTGCCTTTATTAGATACGGCCTTGAACGAGGCCGGTGTTTTTTGATGACGTCATCGGCCTTGTGACGTCATTGTGATTCACCGGGCGATCCAGTTTTCGGGTATCTATTTATTATTTTTTTCTATCTTTTTATTCCAGTGAGTCGGTTGCATTGCGAGAGCGAATCGTTTAAAATGGATTTAATTTTAGATGTGAACACGCAATTGTACCCGGTCGATTTGGGTGAGTTTGAATTTTTTTTTTTTTATCTAAAAATTAAACGATTAGAAATGACGCAATTGTGTATAACAATTGTTTATTTATCTAAAAATTGATAAAACCGGTCATGAGTTTATTTTTTCTAGATTTTAACATTTAAAAACTCGTGATTTTCTATTCTTAAACGTGACCGTAACGACCGAGACACGCAGTCTGATCCAAGGATTCGAATGACCCGCGGTTCGAATTTATCCTTTTTCAAATACAAAAAGCATAAATTCGTCTCAAACAATTTATCCTTTTCCCCATTTAAAAAGCACATTTAACAACGTAACAAAAAATCCTAATTACAACAGAAAAAGGATAAATTGTATTTAAATACAAATTTTAATTCCAGGAGACAAATTCAGGCTGGTTTTAGCGACGACTTTACGGGAAGACGGGTACCCGGACGACGGCGAGTGGGACCCGCGCGGCGACGGCGGCACGTCGCGGGCCGACAGCTTCGAGTACGTGATGTACGGCAAAATCTACAGAATCGAAGGCGACGAAGCTTCGGCCGAACCAAATGCACGATTGTGAGTGTGAATTTGAAAAAAATTTAAAAAAAATAACGGAAAAATGATTCGACGCCCGATTCCGGGGCCAAGGCGTGAGGAGCGGCCGAGTGCCACACTGAGTTCACATGGAATCTGATCGACTAATGTGAACACAGCTGGTGGTATCTCAGTCGCACCGCACAGTCGTCCGCCGCCGCTGGGGAAAATAGTCCGCGCATGCGCACTATTTTTTTTAATGGATTTTTGTTATTTTGGGCGCGGTTTGATACGTGCGTCATTGGATGACGTGGGTTTTGAGTTTTTTAATGGGAAATCGATCGTGGCGCGTGTGGTTTGGTTTTTAGTTGGGTTTTTTAATGGTTTTGAGTTTATTTTTGTTTTTTTTTTACTTGTCGCTGGCAGTGGCGTACCAGAAGTGCTTTTACACGAGTTGCGTATGATATCTGTAAATGCATTATCTGGTATGAAAACTGCGCGCGAAATGTCTTCTTTCTCTTCTTTTCTTGGTTTTTTTTAAATCGATTTTTTTTTTCAAATCGATTTTTTTTGGGGATTTTTTTTTTAATGGGATTTGGTGGGATTTAGGTGGTTTTGGTGGGATTTAGGTGGTTTTGGTGGGATTTAGGTGGTTTTGGTGGGATTTAGGTGGTTTTGGTGGGATTTAGGGGGTTTTGGTGGGATTTAGGGGGTTTTGGTGGGATTTAAGTGTTTTTGGTGGGATTTAGGTGTTTTTTTATGGGGATTTTGATTTTTTGAGGTTTTAGGGATTTAGGGTTATGGGATTTAGTGGGATTTAGTGAGATTTAAGGGGAATATTTTGGTTTTGGGTTTTTGTTGAAATTTTTTTGATTTAAAAAATATTTAAATAAAAAAATGTGATTTAATAAATCTTTAAATCTCTTTGAAATCTCTAAAGATTTAGTGAGATTTAATAATTTTTTTTTAGAAAAAAATAAATTTTGAATTGAAATTCAAAAATGAGATTTAAAAAAATCCCTAAATCTTTATAAATCCCACTAAATCTGAGTAAATCTAAAATCTTTAAAAAACAAAAATAAAATACAAAAACAATTTCATATTAAAAAAAAACAAATCTCTATAAATCCCAAAATCTATAAATCCCAAAATCTCTATAAATCTCTATAAATCCCAAAACAACAAAAAACTTAACGGAAACGAAAAAAAAACACTCAAAACACCATTTTTAATTCCCCCGATCACATCCATCCCACCCGATTCGACCGGTCGAACCGAACAAAAAAAAAATCCGAAGATTTTCAATTTTAACTACTCGAGGAGGTGCGCATGCGCATCTGCAAGAGGTTTCTGTGATGTGGCAGTGTGGTTAGCTGGTTGTGTGCTACCGGACACAGCCACTATCTACACTGTCGCCCTACGGTCACTGGCGCTCCTCCAAAAATCATTTCTTTTTATATTAAAAGTAGTGTAAAATATTTAAATTAAAATAATAAAAAAATTTTTTATTGCATCTTTTTACCACTAGGGCGGCGTACGTATCGTACGGAGGGCTGCTTATGAGGCTACAAGGCGATGCGAACAATTTACACGGATTCGAAGTGGATTCGCACATTTATTTATTAATGAAAAAACTCGCTTTTTAATTCCTTAATAAAGTTTTCTATTCATTTGTATCCATTTGTATTTATTTCAACGCCATCTGGTGGTGGAAATCGGCGATTAAAGTTAAATTGGAAAAGCGACATCAAGTGGCGGCTCGTGGTATTAATAAAAAGTTTATAATAAAAAATTATAATAAAAATTATAATAAAATTTAAAATTTTAGTTTAAAATAAAAATTAATTTTTATTATTAAATTATATAAAATTTTAACTAAATTTTAACCCTTTTCTCGTTTTCTTTGTGTTTTGGAATTCCGATTCGAAAATCAACCAAAATGGCCGTCGAGTGTTTAATAACAAACTTTTCGTCCAGCCACTTGTAGCTGTTATTTAATACGAAAATAACGTTTAAAATAGTTAATTTAAGCAGGTAAATGTATTTAAATAGTTAACTAGTGAAGTTAAAGTGAATAATCGACATTTAAAGTGATTTTTTTATTAATTCGAAAAATGCGGCAGTTTTAATGGACTTTTTGGTCAACAACTGAAAAATGATTTAAATTGATTTTTAAATATTTTTAATGCATCTGGAATGCGGTTTTTATTGTTTTATATTTCTTTTTACTCTTTAAATACAATTTCAACCATTTTTGGTAAGTTTTTAATATTTTTGTTCATTTTATTTGAATTTATTTAAATTTAAATTTCAGGTACTAAAATCGATTTTGTGTCGTCATCGATCGGTGGATCTGTTCTACTTAAATGCGATTTAGATTTCCCTGGTGGACTAGTGTATCCCTACACCGTTCATTGGTATAAACAGGTATTAAAGATGGTGGTAGTAGTAGTAGTATTGGGTTTTAAGTTGCGTGATACGCAACAATGACGGTTGGTTTGATCCAGGGTGTCGAGAGTCACGTGTTCTTGCGGCAGGAAGGGAAACCGCCGTTGGTTTCCGAGGATTACGTCGGTCGTTCGTCGCTCGTCGGTGCCTCGCTCCACATCGGCCGCGTGCTGAGCACTGATTTCGGGTTGTACGAGTGCCGGGTGTTCGTCCAGCGCAGAAACGACGTGGTGCGGAACAGTTCGTGGGTGTTGTTGGAAGTGAACGGTGAGATTTGATGTTTGATTTGAAAGGAGGTGATTAAATTGCGCTTTAGATCAGGGATTGAGGTTCGTCCGAGAGCCGCAGTCCGTTCTGCTGCTGCCCGGTGCGTCCCACGTGCTCGAGTGCCGCACCGAACCTCCGACGGAGCTGGAGTGGAAGTTTGACGGACGGTTCGTGCGATGGGACGAACGGGACGGCGTCCGTGTGGACGGGGAAGGTCTCTTCTTGTCGTCCGACCAAACAAGTTTCCTAAGCCTGCGAGGGAAGTACCAGTGCGTGGCCGTGTTGGGCAATCTGAGGCTAGGTAGCCGCGTGGCCGACGTTTCCGTGGCAGGTTGTTCCTATCTCTTTCCCCGTTAAATCTAGTGTTCACGCTTTTCCATCAGTTTTAGACGAATTCCTGCCAAAGAGTAACGTGACTCTAACGAAACGAGTCGGTGGCCATGTTCTCGTTCCTTGCGATCCTCCCAACAGCGTCCCACGAGGAATACTCAGACTGGAAAACGTTTACGGATCTCGCGTGGGACCGTCGGGTAAAGCAATAAAGAACCAAATTGATGAAGTGATGAAGTAACGATGTTTCCAGATCGCGTGGAGTTGCTTTCGAACGGCTTTTTCAAAATCTCTTCCTTGACTCGGGACGATGCGGGAGCGTATCGATGTTCGATGGAGAATCCGGCGTTGAAAACCGAGTCGAAATCCCCGAATTTCCTTCGGTTGAACGTCGAAAAGGAAACCGAAGGGAAATCGCATCCGCCGCAGTTGGTCGTTTCCCCCGACAACTTCCAGGCCGTTCCGCTCGGGCACAATTTGAGTCTCCATTGCTACGCCGACGGCGATTCCGTCGTGTCGTGGACCAAGTACGGGGGAAGGCTGCTCAGCGGGAGACACGTGCAGAACTCAGGTGAGTTTGTGAGACGCTTGGAAGCGGCGAAGTTTGAGGGAATTGTTAAATCGACAGGGACTTTATCGCTGTACGACATTCGAAAAGAGGACGAAGGTACTTATGTCTGTCGAGCGGACAACGGAGTTGCACCGCCGGCAGTCGCGTTCACCATAGTGGAAATCGAAGGTAGGTCGATGCGAGTTGGGGCGTTCAAAATGAGACATTCGAGGTTTTCGCAGATCCGGTGAAAATCACGACGCTGTTGGCCGACGCGAGTGTCGACGAAGGTGGCGAAGCGGTTTTCGACTGCAACGCGACCGGCGTTCCCGTCCCGACCGTGACGTGGCTTCACGACGGAGTCGACGTCGATTCGAACACCGAAGGAGTTGTCGTTCGAGGTAAAATTTTTATTGCAGCTTTGATTTGTGGTATAATCGCTCTCGTGCAGATAACCGATTGGTCGTACGGAGCGCGTCCATGTCGTCGGCCGGATTCTACCAGTGCTTCGCCGGCAACCACTTGGGGACCGAGAGTTCGACGGCACGGCTGCGGGTGCTTCCCCGGTTCGAGGACGAGGTCGAACCGACCCCGAAACCGACGGCCAAGAAAAACGTGACGGAAACGCCCGACGACGCGGGCAATTTGGTGGACGAACAACACCAGCACAAGAAGCGAATCCACCACAAGAAGTACAACAAGAAAACAAACCAAGCGTCGAACGGAGAAAGTAAAACCCTAAAATCGGTATTCCTATCCCCCCCAGTGTAATTCGACTCGTTTCAGCACTGATGGTACCACCCACGGCTCCCCAAGTGACCAAATTGTCGGACGAGTCCGTCATGGTCCGATGGGAAGTGCCGGAAAACGACGGATTGGCGATCCAGTTCTTCAAGGTCCAATACAAAGACGTGTCCAAAACCAAACCGCGTTGGATGACCATCGACGACGAAATAGCTCCGCACATCGACTCGTTCGAAGTGCCCAACCTGAAAACCGGTCACGCCTATCGGTTCAGGATAGCCGCAGTCTACTCCAACAACGACAACAACCAGGGCCCGGTTTCGGCCAAATTCGTCCTGCACAAAGAACCGAGGACGAGGAAACCGACCGTCGGACCCAACATCATTCGACTGGAAGCCGTCAGTCCCAATGCGATCCTCCTCCATTGGCAGGTAAGTACATCGCGATCGGTCACGGGTCGAAGGCTAAGCTTCACATTCCAGTACATGCACGTCGACTATGTCCCGATCGAAGGGTTCTTCGTGTATTACCGGGCCACGACGACCGCCGCTTATTACACAAAGACGACCGTCATGGGTGCCAACAGCCGTTCGCACATCGTGTCGTTCCTGCTGCCGGACACGACGTACGAAATCAAAATGCAGTGTTTCAACGAGGCCGGAACGAGCGACTTCAGCAACATATTCATGCAGAAGACTCCGAGTAAGTCGTGTCGATCACATTCGAGTTTAGTTAATGTCAAACGTTCGATAGAATCGGAAGAACAAGCGTCGGGCGTCCAGGAAACTCGAGCGGACCAACTGCCACCGGTGGTGACGACGCACTCGAACAGAGAAACGCTCTACATCGCCATAGGAGCGGTGTTGGGCAAAATCATACTGGTGCTGTTGGTCTCGATGGTCTACTGCAACTGGAAACAGCGACAACAACGCCGACAACTACTGGCCACCCTGGACGAAACCATCCGCGGCCACAACGACATGGAGTTGTCGGCGGTCAAACACGAATCGAACGGCATTTTACCAAACGGACACCAAATAGCCAAAGAGGTATTCCATTCTCCATTTAACCCCTACCGTTAACAAACCCCCCATTTTCACAGTCCGCAGAAGCCAACTTGGCTCGCCCCTTCCTCAACAACAACGGCAGGGAAACGGAACCGCGAGACGCCTCGAACACCGAAGCCTAGCAGAAGCCTAGCAAAAACAACGACCTAAAACAACACACCACCACCACCAGGAAAACAGAACCGCGAGACACCTCGGACACCAAAGCCTAGCAAAAACAATGACCTAAAACAACACACCACCACCACCACCAGGACAAAATACTCGATACGACGGACAAAAGTCTTCTCTTGGCAGGTTTATTACTGAAAAAAGCTTAAAAAATATTCATACACACAAACTCGAACAAGGCACATAATACACACATGCAAACTTTGTATTTTTCTTATATAAAAAAAAAATAATTTTCTTAACCGATATAAAAACTCACCACTTTTATAGCACAAGCTGCATTTTGATCGATCAAAAAATCGAAGGTAATTTTATAAGTATACAATCCTTCGAAGCATATTTTTTATACAAATTTGAGTATACAATTTCTTGAGATTGATTGTTCAGTTGAATATTAAACCGAAGTTTCGGAATTGAGTCTTAAAACGAATTTATTTGCTTTCGGGTCTATTATTTCTTCGGCAACATTGAGATGCGGCAATCGATGAACGGTGCAAAGCAAAGCCACGTCGTTCTGGCGTAACTGAAACAACGTCCCGTCCTGGATCGGTCGCGACAGAAGCGTTTCGCACACCAATGCCCACGTCTGGATTTCGCGATTACATTCGTGATCGTTCTGCAACGATTTACCGTGAATTAACACTTTTAGTCACCATTTGCAATTTTTATAAGATAAACAGTTTTGCAACATCATCTACATTCCTCATTAAACCCCTTTAGGAGGTCCTTATCTCCAGCACCACCCTGATATACCATCGAGGAAGTACGTAGCTAATCCATCCCATAAATCTGACGTGTGCTCCGAGCGGGGCAACGACTCAAACCCCAGTTCAACTCTAAATCTCACCTGTAAAACTGGCCACGTGTTAAAATATTTCTCCAAAAAAGCTTTCGGACTCATGTCGTGTGCTAAACATGTTGCTAAATGTTGCAGGATCGATTCCATCGTGTGGTTGGGCTGTTGGCGTGTTATGCGGAGATATTTCTGCAATGCCCTGGCCAGGGATGGGAAAACCGCTTGGGCGGCTTCGTACGGGTCCATTGGAATCGCCGGTCCTTTTGAATGATAAAAATGTCAAATTGATTAAATTATTAAAGAAAATTATAATTTGTATAATCTAATATAATGTAATTTATTCCATTTATCCCTTTCAAATAGTCGACTGCAAACACATAAATTGTGAAATTTGCATTTTTAATGCTATTAATAACATTCGCTATTGCCAATGGCTCGCTCGGGTGTGTTTGCGAATCCAAATTAGTATAATTTGAATAATTTAATCTTAAATCAACGCTCCTTTCGCCATTTTCGAGGTAAAAGTGCTAATGAGTTTTAAAAGCTTTTCGGACATTTTTAATCGAGTTCGACCCTCGACATTTACTTCCGGCTTTTTGTCACCGACACTTTTTAAGCCTCGAAAATAGAAGTCCCGCTCGGTACGAGAGTTACCTGGCTCTTCGTGCAACCTCTTGATGTGTGCGAACGCCTCTTCGGCGGCGGTCACCAGCCTCGCCTTTCGTTTCTGCACCCGTCGCTCGTACTCGTGCTCCTCGTAGAACCTTTCGTTGTGACTCGAGTCTCGTCGACGCGCGTTGGCGGCCAGAACCGCTCTCGACCGTCCCTGGCTCCCGTTCTCGTTGTCGTTACCGTCCACGTCGTACACTTTGTACCCCGACACCGACGACGACTTGCCTCGACTCGGCACCGGGAGTCGTTCCAGGTAGGGATTGTAGATTTTGAACTCGCAGTAGTACTTTTCGAGGATCCAAACGGCCGCACGCTGGATGCTCAAATGGCCCAGGGTGTAGCATTTGGCTTCCCCGTCCGGCGATCTGACCACCTTGACGAAATACTGCGGCTGCAAGTGGCGCAGTTCGATGAGAATCACAGCAAAGTAGTGGATGAAGAGCAGCGAATCGACCAACGACAGTGCAAACACCACCACGTTCTCGTACACCACCTCTTCCTTCCTCTCCACCACCCGCACGCAGTAGAACAGCCAATAACTGAACGTGAAGACGAACACCAGCGCCAGCACGAGCGCGCGGAACACGAATATCCGCGGCATGGTCGCTTTCGGCTGCCGAAAGAAGATGGCCCAAGTCCCGACCATCAAAACAAACAGTTTGAACGAGAAGCTGACCAGCATCCCGTCGCACTGCGGTCCGCACTCCAACTGCTCCGGCTCCCAGTCCAGCAGTTGGAGTTTGGGCAGAGCGACCATCAGCACGGGCGAGAGGAAAGCTGCGAGCGACAAAACGGCCGCAACCGTCGACCCGGCGTGCCGATGGCACTTGAACCAGACCCCTAGATCACGTTCGTTGCCCAGCTTTGTGACGTCGTTGGCCGAGAACGATCGTTCGCTGGTAACGACGGTCGTGTTCTCGCCCCAGTTGTCGTCCTGCGGAAGGATCTGCACCTCGATCACTTCCCCGCCGCCGACTTCTCCACCGTTCTGGCCCAGCTCGACCTTGGACGAGTACGGGGAGAAACCGACGTCGGTTCGACCGGTCTTGCGGTGGCCGTGGTGATGGCGGTGGTTGCGTCTGCTGCCCAAACTGCCCGTACCTACGCAAAACAATGGAAAAAACTATTTTAATGATATAACGTGATGATAATACCTTTGTAATTGTGATTTCTGCTTTTTTTCGATCTGGATGACACATCTGTGAATGCCGAACGAAGAGATTCGGTCTCCATTGCCATCAATTGCTGCGAAATGATGAGGAAAAAAAAGATTTAATTGCAATGCTTTTTCTGTCAAATTTACCTGCGGCGGTGCGATTCACTTTCGTTGGTATTTTGGGTCATTTAGTTGTTTTTCTTACGTTTTCTTATACACGTTAGTTCCCTCGCATCTTTGGTTGATCTCCGATTCGCTCTTTGTGTCATATTTGGCTACGGAGAATTCGAGTGAAGTGGATCGAAGTGAAATGCATTAAATCCTCACCGACGCCATGTCATTAACCTTGCACTTGGCGCACAACAAGTGGATTGGTTGTTGTTTTTGTTTTTATTTTATTTTTTGGTTTTTAAATGTTTGTCGTTTTTGTTTAAATTAATTAGTGATTTTATAGTTAAATTATTGAGTTTTGAATGGTGTTTAGTTAAGGGTTTTATTGGTAGGTGGCGCGCGCGTTGAAACAAAATGGCTAAAAGTTAATATGATAAAAACGTTGTTATTCGTTTAAAAATGAGTGATAAAACGAGTAATAAGTCATTACAGAAATATTTACGTAAATATATGTCGAAAGAAGATAAGAAGTCGCAGAAAAAAATTAAAATCAAAATCGAATCGAACGAAGCGAAGTAAGTAAAAATCATTTAAACAACAAAAACAACAAAAACATAAAAAAATTTAAATTCAAGGAAAAACCTATGGAAAGTAGTAGACGACGACATCGACATGAAGAAAATCAAAGGCGGAGATCACGATTTAATGGACTTAGAATTAGGTAAAAAACCAAAAAACCAAAAAACAAAAAAAACTAAAATTTTTCTCAACTCAAAAAAGGTGAAGACGCGCCCCAAATCGCAGGAATAATCGACGAAAGACCTTTAACGATCCAAGCAGAAGAAAGATTCGGTTCATATAAATGGAAATCGATAGTAGAAAACGAAGAAAACACAAAAAAAATAAAAAATCGATCAAAAAAACCAAGAAAATCACGAAACGACTCGGATTCGGACGAAAGAAGACACGATTCTTCGGACGAATCACCACCGAGAAATAGAGAAATCGTAATAAAACGTGAAAAAATCGATTCCGACGACGATTTATCGCCGCAACGTGTAAATACGAAGAAAATGGACGAGGATTTATCACCCGTGAGGATGAAGGACGACGAAAAATCAGTTAAAATGAGTAAATTAAATTTAAAAATTTTGTTTTTAATTTTTATTTAAATTTTTTTACTTTTTAAGCGAAAACACTCGATGGTAAAGCGGCCGGACTTCAGTTGGGTTCGTCGGTGCGAGATGAAGTTGAGAAAAATCGACGAAAAGAAGACGAGTTTTTTGAAAAAGTGAATTTTTTTTAATTTTTATTTTATTTTTTTGTTTTTTATATTTTTTTGTTGTTTTTAGATGGATAAAAGTGTGTCTGGT
>JAQFZU010000785.1:0-19019 GCA_034696185.1 Henia vesuviana | reverse complement strand
TCTCCTGCTCGTTTTGATCCTATGCAATAATTAAATATAATTTTAACAAACAAATGGAAAAAACAACATCCCAACAATGGGCACCTAATAATTTGTATACTTTTGTTTCCAGTATCATTTTTTAAACACGAAAAGAAATCCATGTAATAATGATCTAGATATCTGCTATCGTAAATGCTTAGAGGCAAAGTTCACTTGCAGGTATGTAACAATATCACATAAGAGAGTTTAATTTACCCATATGTGAAAACAAGACCCCATATTAAAAAAAACTATGCAACATATTAAACTTAAGGCTGGTAGCTTTAGACAAAGAATATTTCTGAGCAAATTTAAAACTCTCTCAATCAAATATAAATACAAAATGATTGGTATAATTTACAATTCATAACTTTTATCAAATTGAAAAAATAATATTTATTTATAAGAGAATCAGGACCTTCTTAAGGTTTCTTAAGGCCCTGGCAAAACTTTAAATAGACTCTGGTCTACCCAGATTTCATTCTTCTTTATCCAAGATAAATTGTCATGTCAAAGAAAATTATAAAAAGGTCAGATGGGCTTGTTTAACACAGAATTCTAGACTCTTCTTTTCAAAACTCTCGGACTAATTGGAGTTCACACATTAATGTATCTAGTTCTTGATAAGGTATCCATTCTACAAAGCAAGAAAATTACCTAAGTGTTACGACAAGACATATGCATACTATAAGAGAATCGAAATGATAAGGGCTTCACCTACACTAAAACAATGTAAATGTCAAAGTCTGTGCGATGAAACAACAACGAGTGTGTTTTACAATATGGAAAAAAATGACATTCCAGCTGTAGAAATTTTAACAACAAATTTTTACATTCGCACTTTACAAGAATATTTCTCTTACGATCTTATTGCGTTGTTTTGTGATATCGGTGGAAACATGGGACTGTACTTTGGAATGTCGTGCTTGGCAATAGTCGAAATGGTTTTATATGCTTGTGCAATACTTTTTAAGAAAATAAAAAAAGAACAAAACAAAGAAATACAAAGAAAAATCCAAATAACTTTACTAAGCATTAAACAAACCAATCAACAATATAAAAACATTCTTAAACCAATCATTATTATGCTATTGATTGTCATATCATCTTATTTCACTTACAACACAATTTCTACTTTCTTCGATTATCCATTAATGAAAAATGTTTTTCTTGTTCAAGACGAAATCATTAAATATCCAATTATTGTTGCATGTCACGACAGCGATAAAATATTAAGAGAAAAAATAAAATTAGATAAAAAACTGAATTCTAGTTGTTACAATTATCAACTATACGAATTACTTCACGAATTATCTGAATTTGCTAACGAACCAATGAAATTGTGGAAAGCCTCATTTACATTTGAAGCTTTAAACCAAGAAATGCAAAACGTGATTAAAATTTATTATATTATTAATCTAGAAATGAGAATTCAATTCTAATAGGCTAAGCATAGTCCACAGTTTAAGATGTTTCCTAGTAATATATCTAGATTAACAACAGCTTTTGGAATTTGCTCAGAATTTAAAAAAGGTAAAAATGAAAATGCACTTTAATTCTTTTTTTTTGGCTGTATACATTAACAGATCACTTACCATTTTCACCAAAACAAAATAAATTGATTTTAACCACTTATGTTCCTTATGGATATAAAACTAAATGCGGATTCAGTGCTCTTGTGAGATGATTTTTAACTAATATGACAATTAATAAATTTTCAATTAAATTCTAGCATTTTATTCGTTCACAAAATTTGAATTTTAATCACAAATCTATATTGTACATTACTACTTTTATGGAATATATTGACATCTCTTATCAAACAGTAAATTACTTACTTATAAAACAAACCTATTTTAAAATCGATTACATTTAGCTCATTCGTCTGAATACTCCTAAAAGTCAATGTGGAATAAACGACAAAGTTTCTAAATGCGAACAAATGTGTTATCAAACAATATTAAAAGACCAACTAAATTGCAAGTAAGTTCATATATGTATAATAGCAAATGGTATTATTTGCTTTATAATTGTTGTTTATCATTTTCTTAGATTGCCGTTCATCGAAGACAGTGTTTTACCTTTATGTAAAACTCGACAAACTGCTAAAAAAACATGGACAACTTACCTCAATTACCAATTCAAAACAGATCCTCGGACGATTTGCTCTTGTAAGCCACGCTGTGAAGAAACGATAATTATACCATCGGTTAAAAAAATTTATTTGGAATTCACACTTACCGGTATCTATCATATTGAATATAGTATTGCAAATAGTATTCGTGAAATAATTAAAGAAGAAAGGGTTATTGATATTGTAAAGATGCTATGTAACATTGGGGGTATCATTAGTAGCTTTCTAGGTATTTCGATTTTTTCTGTCATTGAATTCAGTGTCTAATTGAAAAGAGATTGGTAATTTTAATATCTTAATAGTTAATCTCATTTAATAACATTGCTGTTTTAAATATAATTGTATTTTTAATTACTAAAACAATTATTGTGATTTACTATTTTCAAATTCTTCTGCACTCATTGTAAATGCTATTGATATTACGAAACATATTTGGTTGGATTGCAGTTTTAAAGGCCAAACCAGTAACAGTGGTTTCTGAAAGAACTCGACATGAGAATACCATTGTGCTAATTTATTTTTCCGATTGGAGCAAAACTAAGGGAGACACGAGCCTCAAACTTCGCACTCTTTGCAGAAATTGTAAGTTATTATTTATTTACTGCAGAACTGTATATATTCTAACGGTTGCTAGAAGCAAATATGGAGCGAATTAGCAAAATGGCAGACAATAACTTATGACTTCTGCAAAGTGTGCGAACTTTGGGGGCTCGTATTTCCCTAAGTTCCTGTAGAAGAACCATGCTCGGATTATTTATTGATTAATAGATTTATTATATTGCATTGCATTGTAAATGATATTCTGTAGTATTATATTAGATTATTGTAGTATTTGTTTTTTATATTACATAAATTTGAATGTTATACATATATAGAAATGTTATATGGTAAATTACTGTTAATTAATTAGTGTATTTATTAGATATCAAGTGTTTTACATTGTACATTGTTATAATAATTTTTACTTACTTTATATTATGTTATTCTAACATTTTAGGGCTGTATGGTGATATTTTGTGTCTTAAATAATTTTTAATGCATAATCCAACACAAGGAAAAGGCACTAGTTAACAATCGATTTTTAAATCAATTTTGCAAATTTTAATAGATTTTCCAATTAATAAAATATTCAATAAAAATACAAAATTAAAACTTTTATACATGTATGGATTATTCTGACAATTCTTACACCAGGTGGTGCCCCTAAGTCAAGACGTCACTAAGGAAATCTAATTTTCTGAATTGGAAGTCATCTGTGCAATACGTCGTGCCTTGTCAGGTAAGCAGTCTAGTAACACTAAATAAGCGATAGTGGTAAACAATAGTTTTTACGATTAAATGGGTACTTAACACTAGCAGTAGATTGTTCCTGGATAGCCTGAAGAGATTGAAGGTCTCGATCCAGATGTCTGTCTCATTATTCTATCACTCCAATGGCTTTGTTGGTGCAGTTGGCTTGACATAAAGAATTGTTAGTTAATATTAGTTAATATCAAGTTAATATTTGCTATTGGTCCATTCAAATACGGGATTGCTGAAGAGATAAAGGAACGAGAAACATGTTTTTGAAGATCTATTTGTCCAGTTTTGTATGTTAATGTTAGTATGCATTAATATGTAAATGTTAGTGTGTATTAATATGGTAATTACCTGGTGATATTTGAGTATATATATGTTGTAAGTTTGGTAGTTTAAAAGAATTAGGGGTAAATATTCATGCCTAGGATGAACGACTCTTTATTTAACTACAAGGAACATTACATATGGAAATAATAGGAAATAAAACTGGCTAGGAGTTTTGCAGGGTCAAGACGAAATTTCATTTGTGGGGTTCTCAAACACCGCCAAGAAAAAAAATATTTAAAATGTTAATCACATCATTTCTTAAATACAAAAAAAAATTACCAGTGCAGTTGGGGGAAGTGTTGGATAAACCAACTAAAGTAAAATATGATATTTAATGCACTAAATTAACTAGTTTTTTGTAAATGAAATGACATTTACATTCGTGTCAGAAAAAACTTTATGTTTAATACAAAAAAGTCGAACACGTGTAGCTGAAATACGTTTATACTACTGATGTAGTACCAGTTTATGCACCGATAGATGTCGGAACTGCTCACAAGTTAAATTTGGTACCGAGTTTGTTGACATCGCAACCGTTCAGGGAACTGTTGGGTGCGCTTTTATTTGTGGCGGGTCGTACGAGACTGGACATTTCGTCAGCTGTGATTACGTGTGCCCAATTTTTGTCACACCCGACGGACCTACAATTCGGTTATTTGCTGAGTATTTTGAAATATTTACGCACAACCATTGATCGTGTTATAAACTTATCACGTGCAACGTCAACTGAACTTGTTATTTACTCCGACACAAAGTGGGCCATGGCAGTGGATGGTCGACGATCGATCGGTTGTATGATTTGGACGTTTGGAGGAGTTTCGATTAGATGGCGGAGTTGTGTGCAGAAGTGCATCGCCAAGTTGAGTATAGAGTGTGAGTATGTGGCGATGGACATGGCAGCTACCAAGATAGTATGGATTACTCGAATAATTCGGATTACAGTTACAGAAGTGGACAATTTAATTTTCCGTTGTTCGCCGACAACCAAGCTGCGGTGTCATTTGCAAGAAACGAGATTCTAAATCAGGGAACCAAGCACATAGACATTTACTATCATTACATTCGGAAATTATTATTAGATAACGAGTTTGTATTAGCGTATGTCAGGTCAGAATGCAATATTGCTGACATTTTCACACACACCACACATGTTCACGGATAACTAAATTGGATAGCTATTTACGTTTCGTATTTTGAATTTTCTGATGATTTTTGCTTTTGATAGTATTTAAGGTTTACATGATCTTTTGTACTTATCTTTTGCATATATTGTTATGATTTTTCTTTTTCAAAGTGTTTTTAGTATTGTATTATCTAATTTGTGTTTTTACATGGTTTATTTGATCTGTATGCATTATTGTATATTTTGAACACCTGAAAATAAAGTTGAGGATGATCTTGGACAAAGGGGGAGCATGTTGACTTGGTGTGTTCAAGATGGTTTGGTTTATTGGGTTTTTAATGTTATGATTTGTAATCTCACATACTAAGCTGGCAGTGCTGCCTGTTGGCAATTGTTGTTTTTATACACTGTTCTTATTTAGTAATGTTGTTTATTGTTGCTATGGGAGTTGTCTCATGAATGACATCATCTCTGTAACAATTGGCACATGCCAATTGTTGTTTTGCATGGGCAATTCTGTACACTCTTGTGAGTATCACAAGTTATATCACAAGAAAAAAGTTGTATTGTTGCCCACTCTTGCTCATGTAACTCAAGAAGTAGGGAAATGTATTTTTCACACACTGTTAAGTAAACCAGTTATTTTATTTTAATGTTTTATAATTTGGTGTTTATTGAATAACCATTGGACATTATTTGATTCGAGACTGGAAGTGGAGATTTACATCTATAGAATTCATTCAATTTGTGTTTTTCCATCAAGATAATTCTATTCATCATTCAACCCTAACAAAAGCCTAATATTCAAATTTCAAATTTTCATGTCTAAATTGTACAAGGTTTGAAAATTTTTCAATTATAATATAGTGACGAACACTACAGTATACATTAAACATTTAAGCATTGGTAAATTTTATTACAATTCCAGAATCATCAATATTTTAAATGTCACAGTCATTTTTAATGTCACATATAATATCTCAAATCTTGAGTATTGAAATTTAGAAATATTAGTGTTTTTTAAATTTTATTTAAAGTGGGAATTTAATTTGATAATAATACTAGTGTTAAGTTATTTAATTAAAAATGAAAAGAGAGCACCAGGAAGGAGGCAGAGATAGATCTCAAAGGAATGAAGAGAAGCAAAGGCAAAGAATGGGGATATACCTGCATGGGAAAAAGAATGGAACTCAGACATTGTCTGTGCGCATATTTGAGGTGGTCATATGATTTATTTTGTATCCTATATAAACCCAATCGTTTGTAAATAAATTCAGCTATTATTCAACTACACACCAAGTTGCCATGATTCCACAAAATACAACAGATACAAGCTTTAGCAATGATATAATTTTAAGATCTAAAAGGACTTTAATAAGGTTAGACATGGGTGACCAGCCACTGCCACACTGCCTGGATAGGATCTTTAGATGGCAAAGTTATGGCCGGTTAAAGAACTAAATAAAACAAATGCATAATTTTAGAGTTGAAGGACCTTTATTAATAAAAGCCCCTCCCTGTCTCACCGCCATGTTTCTGACACATATTAGGTTAGTCGGCCCATGTCAGTGGCCGAAACCACTGGCACAGAACCATATTATCTCAACTAACTAATGGGTAGCCGTACAATATTCTCAGCCTTCTTGTAACTGACCCCAAAACTAACACTTTCTTACCTGGGCAACCCCTTGCATGTCTAATAAGGGTAGACCAATCTACCTCCGACCTCCACCCAAGACAGACTAACTCAGATTTGAGGACTGTGACACCCCAGGTAAGTATGAAAGTCGTATCTGAAATTAATCAGTTTACTGAATTAGATATGTATTATATTCAGTTATCATAAGTCAAACAATTCATTCCATTTTGTACGAGACAAAGAACAGTTCTCAAATTGTATGCAACCATTTTGAAATAAATAGTAAAACAAATTGCTCCCTTTGATGGCATTTGGTTGTAAATGCAAAATTAAATTTTCAATTAAAAATTATTACTGTTTAATATCTCAATATTTTATTTAAATAATAAAAATGGTAAATAAACTATACAATTTAAAAATAGTTTGGTTATGTATTACAGTCAATTCGCATTTGACCTTTCCTCTTCAACAACTAAATAACATCAAAAACAGAAAGTTGTAGAAATTGTAATTGTAAAAAAAGAATCTCAAAATGAATAAGTTATTGTTGCCAAGAATTTAGTTGGCAACTCACTGTAAATAGGTGGCTAAGACAGGAGCTACCAACAACCAAATGTTATTAATTCTTTTCATTTATTGTATTTTTACTAAAAATTAAACAATTATTCAGATCAAGCAAAGACTTGTATCTCTGACTTTCTTCTTATACACACAGTAGAATAATAACAAGAAAATAATCAATGAAAGTCACTGGGTAATTAAGGTGACAGCAGCACATAAATCATTTTTAATGTAATTACTTTTGAATTCACATGACACTCAAAGTAATGAAATTACTTTTCTGCTGTTTTTAAATTAGTTTTCTGTGTTAATTCAATATTTTTTGTGTTCATAGAATTTTATGATACGGAATAAATTTTACGTTATGAATACTGACCAAAGGAAATATTACATTCAATTAACCATAAAACAGCAATAAAGTAATTTAATTACATTGCATGTCATGTACTGTAGATTTAAAAATAATTCAATGAAGAAATGCTTTACGCTGCACTGTAGTTTCCATTTGATAGAAAGCCACCTAAACTGTAAGTAAACTATCAATTTGATAGATTTCTAAGGTTTTTCATTTAAAAATGCTTTCCAGTCCTTTTGTTGTTTTTTTTTTATCAATTAATCTCCATTTCAAATCATAGTAATTAAGAATTTCAGAATTAGATTGTAATGCCTAAAGCATGATAAAAGTTATATAAAAATTAGAAGGAAATTAAGCATTGAATATGTTTTTGGTAAGAGTAATGTAATTAATTTTAAAAATAGTAATGTGTAATTGTTATTTACTTAGCCGTTTACATAATAAATGAAAATTAGACTCTCATGAGATGTTTGTTGCATTTTGATTGCTTGGATTTTTCATTATTATTTATCATAAAATGGAAATAATTAAATTACTTTTATAAATTACTAAAAATTACAAATTTTTAAATTTTATGATTTAAAATGGGCATTAATTAATTTTATAAATGACTAAGTTAAACCTAAATTTTAACTATAACACAACATCTGATCTTAAATAAATAAATTGTTATTTAATTTCCATATAAATTGGTCATGGTTTATCTGAAAAATCCTGTAATGATAATGTGACCATCCGTTCCGCCGCCACTTGGATACAGATTCCAGTCAGCGGTATCGCAGATGGGGCACATGAATTAATTTAGACAAACGCAAGATTTATAGGTTGCCGAGCCTGTATTATCGGCTGCAACGCGCAATCACCGCCACGCTCCCAATGCTTCCTATGGTTTGCCGGCCTCGTACTGGTATCTATGATACCAATATGAAGCCATATTATCTATTACACACTAAATGGCTATGTGGGGTAGCCGTATGTGCCTCTCAGCCCCCACACAACATTTCCCACAACCACCACATGGCCACCTGAGGAACCCCGCTCATCTCTCACCAAGACCAGATAATACCCTTGTCCTTTTCTGGGATGGGAAATTAACAACTGTCAACTATCTTGGGGTTGTGCCACCTCAGGTGGTGCAGTGAACACGACATAAAATGCCATTTTTTAAGCAATAAATCAAATTAAACACCTTTTGCAGTCTTAAAATTTGTTACTAATCACAATTTATTTGCAATAAAATATCAAAATTTTTCATTATACCTTTTTTAAAGCATACAATAATGGCAAATATTCGTCAAACCAAACGCAGACTTTACCAAATAATAAGAAAAATATTACAATTATCAAATTTGGAAGAAAATATACCGCAAGAATTTTTTCCAATCTTTAATGAATATAGTACATTTGCATTCCGTATATTTTGGACTTTACTTTTATTAGTTTGTCTACAAATCTATTGCTATCAAATGTATTATCGAATTTCATATTATCTACAAAATCCTAAAGTGGTTGATGTCTACGACAAAAAAGTTGAAAATTTTAAATTTCCTGATTGTCAGATATGTGTAAGCCTTAATAAATATTCTATGGATTACTATAAATCATCAAAGGAAAAAGTAACATTTGCAGACTCTTTAATGCCATTGAAGAATCTAATACGGCAACCAGGGGTTGATCTTACAAAATTGTGGAACTTAGACTACAGTTACAACATCATTAAGAATTGCTTTTGGATCAATAAACGCTATCATAAAGTAAGTCTATTAATCTATATATAAATGATCTAATTTGATATGTGTGAGTGTATATCTCTCCTCGAGTCATTTACAGTCAGCCTGTACTTAAATCCAAACTCCTAAAACATTTGCCAGGCAAAAATCAAAAAAAAAATTTTTATACTTTTGGCTCAGCAACTTACAACTTGTCTAATCTTGTTTGCAGCCAAAGATTCATATAAATCTAACTAGTGAACAAAAACTCTATCCATGGGGTACTTGTACAAAAATAAAAGGTAAGTTGATTTAATAACAATAAAAACACAAAAATTATTTATCTTATAAATTTATAAATTTCTTTTAAAATTAAATCAGTTATTGTCTTACTTATATTTAAATGAAACCAATTTAAGACTAAATTCTTTTGTAGTTGAAAGAGAAGTTTCAGGCAAAGATATCTATGCAACATTTGGATGTGATTTACAAATACCAGAATTAATTTCAGGAATATCAATGACATTGGTAAAATATTTGCAAATGTCTTTTATATAATACATACTCATAATTTAGATATCTATAACCTGGCCATTGGATTTTCAATATGGATTTCCTATACCATCAACAACCAACTTAAAAATTGGCCTAGGTTTTAGAGTTGTAAGTTATTTAAATTCAAGCAATGAATCAAACCAGCCATTAAGAATTACTTTACTTCTTTGCCAGTATAACATTTTAAGCACAAACAATGACCCTTGTGTTACAACAGAAAGTTATGTAAAATGTAGTAAAAGTTGTATGGAAAAGATATTAGATAAAAACACATGTTGGTAAGTCAGAATAAATAATTTATATGTAACAGACACTGACAGTTCAATTTTAAATGTTCTATTGCACAATAACAATGAAATTTTATTGTTAGAAATGCTATGCCTCCACTGGCTAAAAATTTCTGAAAAATAAAATTTTAGAAAATAAAATTCGAGAAAAAATCTAATTCCATGATCAAAATCTTCGAGAAGATTGAATGATCTTTTAAATCTTGTGAGGGTTTTGCTTCACTGTCGGCTGGGCATGGACCCTAGCACGGCAGATTCACAATCGCCTCACTATTCAGTAATGGAGACAGACGCATGAACTTTGTTTGTGTAAGCCTTTATTTAGTAAAAGGCCGCGACGCACCTCACCGTCTTGTTCCCACTTACTCTCTCGGTTCGCTGACCACGTGTCGATAGCCGAAGCTATCGCCACGTAGCCCTATTACTTTGCTACCAGCATCCCAGCTGCATGGGGTGATCGTACATGCGCTCAACCGCCATGCGTACACCACCGCGCCCATAGCATGCCGTCCTGGGCAGCCACGTCCGTCATGACAATTGTAATAGCCAGAGCTGCACCGCCCATCCTATCCCTAAGACCGGCGGTTGCAGACTCCCTGTTCTTCGTGGCTGAGCCCTCCAGGTCGTGCTAATGGACGCGCCCCAGAGATCATGTGATCGGGGGTTCGTACTGCCCTCTAGTGACGACTGGTCACAATTCCCCCCTAGTCGTATTGACCAGGGCAAGACGGCTAACTACGGCAGCACGAACGGGTGTGCAGGGGAGAGGCGAAAACGACCACACCAGGCACACTATATTAAAAATTTGGCGGCGAACTGGAGAAAGCAGTTGGCCCGAGCGATGTAGTGCAAATCGCGGTGACCCTAAAACAACGATAATTTTTTAAAATGAAACAAATACAAACAAAAAAAAATTAATTTTTTGAAAAACAAATGATAAAGTTATGAAAAAAAAGTAACAAAAAATAATAATAAAAAATAAAAAAAAGAAAACGCCACATGCAGGTGGGTTGGATCAACTCGATTGACACCTCTGCGTGGGTTTGGCGAGGGCAATGACTTATTCGCCGTCGTCTCGGCCGTCTGGGAAACAGGAACTGGAACTCCCAGGTAAAAATGCATCCTTGGCGGCCGGAAAACAAAACGTGTAGGGTCCTATGTGGACTTTAGACGATATGGGGATCCTGGCTTGGACCTTAAATGGCATGGGGATTCTGGCTTGGATCTCTATGATAATAAAAAAAGGGGGGAGTATTTACTGAGGAGAGGTTTCCATTTCTTCGGTAGTAGAGACAATGGCCTTTTTCGTCGTCGATAAAGTTACCACTTCAGTGGTCGAGATGACCACTTCCTCAGTCGTAGAGATGGTAATCTCCTTTATCGCACCCAGTAAATTCTCCGTTGGAGAGTTTGATGATTGCAGTGGCGGTGAACCTATCTTGGGGGTGGGGGGAGTTAAGGTGGGAGGGGTAGAAGTTGCAGAAAGCGACTCCCGCTTTTCCGACTCTGTGGGAGGAGTTAAGGTAAGAGGAGTGGAAGTCGCAGAAAGCGACTTTTGCTCTTCCTCGACTCTGTGGAAGGAGTTGAATCCATCATTCGTGGTACCAACTCTTCTGTTGGGATGGAAAGGGTTGGGGACACAAAAATCAGTGATGATTCCTGCGTCTCCAACAAGGGGAAACCAGGAGGGGGAGTGGGAGTAGGGATAGTTGTAGGGAGAGTGGAAAGCGCTGATACCGCTTTCCTCTCTTCCGGTGTTAAGGCGGTTCTAGGGGGGTGGAAAGTCGCAAGTTGTGAAACTTGCGCTCCCCATCCTTCTATGGGCTGGTGCCGGCCTGCCGGTAGATTGAGTGGGTTTGTCGAAAGCTGGGGAGCTTCTTGCTTCTTTGCTCCCAACCTCCTCTCTTCTGACCGCATGGCCTTCACACGATTCAGGAACTCAGGTAAGGGGATTGGCAGTGGCGGGGTATCCGTTGCCCACCGCGGGGTGTGTTTGGGCACTTTGTGCCGTAGAGGTATCGGCCAATCACCATCATAGCCAGGTTGTACTTTGGATAGAGTCGTCCATCCAAAATCTTCCTTGGCTATTTGATGGCGCTTGACCGGTATGCCATCAGAATTTAGTTTGAACGGGGTGCTCTTAATGACTGCTTGCAGTGACAGGAGCCGCTCCAACCAATCATTGGCGGAGGACCCTATCAAGCGGTTAATTGCCAGTATGAGCTATTGTGCATGTGCACATCGGCAATTGGGGGTCGTGCCATCGTCCCCACGCGTTAGTTCTTAATACGCATAGCTCTCATATCACAGGTGTGGGAGAAAGAAAACCCAGGTTGAACACATTATATTTATTCTTAGTAGACACACACGAACACACAGCATCAGTTAATCCCCACGACCTTGAGAAAGCGTTGTCTTAATAGCAACAGTTGGAAAATATAATAACAATCGTCTTTACAATTCATAGGTATAAAGGGCAATATAACATACATACAGAAACACACTCTTGTGAATGTGAATATAAAACCATACAATAAATGCTGGACAAACCAAAACCCAACAAGTTCCCCCTCCTGTTCAAAACATTTATTAACTCGTCCCCAGAAAACTCGAATACAACATAATCATAATAACAATTCAATAAATCAATATAAAACATACAATAATAACATAACACAATGTAACCAGGTAATCAGTAAATAACATCTCAGAAAACAAATTTTAAGTAGCTATCTAGCTTAACTCGAAGTAACGGTTTGGTCAACATATCGGAAATATTACGAGCTGACCTCACATAATACAATCGAAACTCCTGCCGTTCCAACAAGCTACGAATATAATGATATTTAATATCAATATGTTTGGTACGATTAATTACGATACAATTCTTCGTGAACAACATCGCCGCCTGGTTATCAGCATGTAAATTCGGGATGAACGACTCCAAACCCAACGGGACACACCTTCAAACTAGATCCATAGAAACATATTCTGCTTCCATGGCCGACTTTGCTACGCACTTCTAAACCGACGTTCTCCAACTAATCGTTTCACTCCCCATCGACCAAATGTAACCACTGATGGATCTCCGACCATCAACCGCAGTCCCTCATGAGGCATCAGAATAAATATCAATCTCAAACGAAATAGCTCTCGACAAATTCACCGCAAAATCAATAGTAGTAACCAGATACCGCAATATATTCAACAGATAACCATACTGCTCATTCGTAGGGTACAAAGAACTAAGCACACATGATTACGGCGTATACAATGTCGGGTCTCGTACGACTGGATACAAGAGCGCACCCAACAACTCTCTAAACGGTCGGCTCGTGGCAAGCTCCTCGACTAAATTAGGCTTGTGTGCGGTCTCCACATCCATGGGCGCTAGCACGGGCACTATAGTCCCTTTTAAAAATTTTGTAGCTAACTTCTCGATATATCTCTTCTGCTGCAAAATCACGCCAAGCGATGTTGGTTCGAATTCTACACCAAGAAATTTGCAAATCTCACCTAACCGAACAACGTCGTAATTATTAGTAATCATGGCATAAATCTTCTTAATATCATCTTGAGTTGTGTTAAACACAGCCATGTCATCGACATATAGTAAGAAAACACACCAGTTCTCGTATGAAAACAAACACGGACAATAAGGCAATACCATAAATCCTATTTTCACCAACGTCTTCGCCAAGTGGATGTTCCAACAACAACCGGCCTGCTTCAATCCGTACAGCGACTTATCCAACCCTAATACGGAATTACTCGAATCACAACTCCCACCGTAACCCAATGGAACCTCCATATAAATTTCCTTGTCAATATCTTCATACAAATAAGCGCACTTCACATCCCATTGTTCGTGCTTCCAGCGCTTAATCGTAACAAGTAAAACGAAAAACAGTTTGACTAATTTGAAATCAATCACGAGAGAAAACGTTTTGTTGAAATCGGTACCCGGAACCTGCTTATGCCCATGCGCAACCAGTCGAGCTTTGAAACGTTTCACCGTACCGCCCACATGCGTCTTTAACGCAAACACCCATTTGCTCGTGAGAATTTTAATACCCTTGGGTCTAGGAACTGGGGTCCAAACATGACGAGCTTCCATGCTCGTTAACTCGTCCACGATCGCTAATCTCCATTCTTGAGAATGTTTGGACTTGAAGGCCTCGTCATAGGTCTGTGGCACGGTAATAAAACAAGCCAAATCTGCTTCACCTGAAGACTCAGGTAACGGAGGCAAACTACTAACCATCGACGGACATCTATGATGAATCGTTATTGGAGTAAAATTGAAATCATTCTGGCCACAAACTATATTGTGTCTTCGAAAAGTGTCCGCTACGTCATTCCAACTACGATTTCTCATCGTCTCATTACCATAATAATAATAGACATCAACTCTCCTGCCAGTTGATCTTGGTACTTCCTCTCTTCTCCAACCAATTTTCTCGACTCGCGGTGCGATTTGCGTGAGTTCCGGCCCATCTGACTTCGTAACTCGTATAGTGGACTTTATATCCTCATCTACCCCCGGTAATAAATAATGTTCGGAATCTTCACAACACGTTACAACCATCTCCGATTCGTTAAAATTAAAGCGTTTCGTCTCGACTATCTTATTCGATGCACAATCCAAAATCCTATATCCGATCGTCGTTAACGCATATCCCAACATAATACCAATCTTTCCTTTGGATTTCAGTTTATTTCAATTCGTTTATGGCACATAATTAAACGCCTTACATCCGAAAACCCTCAGATGACCCAAATCCGGCTTATTGCCAAACCATTTTTCATACAGAGTTGTTGTGAGATCAATATGATGTGGTAAACGATTCTTAGTGTGCACATAGCACTGCAACGCTTATGCCCACAATATGTGATCAAGTCGAGATGCATGCAACAGTACTCTTGCACTATCAACATCATAACTGTTAAAACGTTCTGCTACGCCATTCATCTCAGGCGAATAAATGTTGGTTCGAGTATGTCTTATTCCGAGGGTCTGTAGATAATTAGACATCGCAAAACTACAAAATTCCATACCGTTATCTGTCTGTAATCTTTTTAATCTTCTACCAGTTTGCCGTTCAGCTCTGGCAATATAGATTTTCAACTTTTCCATCACGTCACTTTTGCTAACTATAGGGCACACCTCTGTCCATCAGCTGTAATCATCCACTAAAGTAAAAAAATATCGGTTACCCGCTCAACTTGTGACCGGGCTTGAACCCCATAAGTCTGCGTGTACTAATTCTAGTAATCGTTTTGTACGAGGTTTTGGCATACTCCGGAATGGACCGCGTTTTATTTTTAATTGACTACAGTTATCACAGTCTTCGGGTGATTTTGAGGATTTAAATTTCACATTTTGAACCAACTTGTTATTAACTGCAAGCTTCAGTTTCGTAAGGTCAATGTGTGCAATTCTTTTATGCCAAAGCTCAGTATCCGTCACTTTGCGTGCCTGCAATGTAGTCGAATTATTTTCTGCACCTGCGTTTAACGTGTACAAACGACCTATCTTCGGTATTCGAATGACATCATTGTCCAGTGAACGAAGAATTAGTTCTCCATTTTGACCATTAAATTCATAACCACTTTCTGTCAACGTACTTAAACTTATTAAGTTTCTAGTCATTGACGGTACTAAATATGCGTTCTCGAGTCTCAACATTTGTGTTTGTTTTACACCATATTCTAATTTCAAAACCACCAATCCTGTGGCTGTTGCTTGCGTCTCACCTTTGCCAAGTTTAACAATTTCATTCGCCGGCGTTAAGTGTGTGAACAGATCTTTGTTCTGTACAAAATGATGTGTCGCACCGGTGTCTAGTAAAAAGTCCGAAGTTTTTTCTGTGTTCATTGCTATGTTATTCGGGCTTACCATGGATAACCATCCTTCTATTGCATTTGGAGTTTTATCTTTGTAGGCGACATAACTCTGTCGTCTTCCACCTCTTTGACGCCTTGAACGCCATTGACCTCGTTGTTGTGGTTGTTCCTGTGTTTCTTTATCAGTTTGAGAGTCATTTCTTTGTTTTCTAGGACAATCTCTTGCATAATGTCCACGATTACCACAATTGTAGCATATTACATCTGCCGGTCTGGTTAACTTTGAAGATTGTGGTAGTGGCCTTTGATATGCAACATCTTGTTGGGGAGGTTTCTGAGCAATCAAATTTCTAACTTCAGAATTGCCTTGGACACCTTCTGATTCTCTCTGACGTGCATCTTCCGCCATTAGAGCCTGCTTTACTCGTTCCGGAGTAAAGTCAGTATCTGATAACTGATATAGGTTTTGAACTAGGTTACTAAAGGAGCTAGGAATACTGGAAATCATTTTATAAGCCAATTAAAGTTTGGGTATTTTACAATTTGCAGCAGCTAGTTGATTAACTGTTTCCTCAAGACGTGCCAAATAAATGACCATGGATTCCGAAGGTCGTAAACGGTCATTAAAAAATCCGTGGCGAGTCTTCCTACAAGAGCTTTCAAAGTGGGTTGAAATGTCGTTCTCAAAGTGTTCCAAGCCAAAATCGGACTATCGAATGCAGCCAAAATAAGTTTAACTCCTGATTCTACACTCAGGTAGATTGTTGAAAGAGCCTTATCGCATCTGAGGTTACATGCATTTTTTATGTCTTGGCTGTCGGATTCAGCGGGCGAAGGTTCCTTTTCATTTACTATCGTAAACAACCCTTTATCCCTTAGTAGCATACTTATGTTTTGTTCCCATTCTTTATAATTCTCCGGTCCAGAAAGCTTAGGAAAACGAAGTACATTTCTATTGTCACTGTCAGCTATTTCAATTCGTATTCAATCGCACTATATAATAATAATAACCAAACATACCAAATATACCAAATATCGAGAATAATCGTACGAAACGTGAGATTATAATAAAAGCATTCACCTCTACTCTAATAATATCCCGTACTGTAAATGTTACCCCCGGACAATAACTCGAATTTGGAAATTGCCGGTTTGTGTACAGCCTAACCTAAAGCACAAATGTAATATATCTTTGTGCTCCCATGTTCAAAATAATTAAAACTAATGTGGTAAAATTAATTCCTGCAGTGCACACTGTTAACACAATACATCTCCACAACTACGCATCGGGAGTGTTTAAATCAATAATTGCCTATCACACAACTAATCTAGACAATAAAATTATATAGAAGTTACAACAGAATAAAACAAGAGTAGAATGTGAGAAGCAAAGAGCTAAGGGTTCAAATTTCCGATTCGTGTGTTGCGATTGCTGCGTTGCGTAATTTGCGTTGCGTTGATGCGATGCGTTCTTGCGACGTGGCGATTCTAGCGTTTGATTTGCATCTCGTTTTGTTTTCTTCGAATTCTACTTGAAGTCTCGAGTTTATTATTCAATATTCTGTGGTTTTTATCTTGTTTTCCATGTCCACAAGTCAATTCTCGATGCAATTGGTGTGTTAGCCTTCGCAAGTTGAATGATAGTCGTGCTTCAATCGAAATCTCTCGCAACACTCTTCATTTCATAAATCGAATTCACGATGTCGTTAGTTTTACCCTGGTTTTTTGAACTAACACTGGCCATCCCAATTCCGAACCCAATTCTCAAATTCCATGATCGAATCAATGGATAAACTTAAACAAAATAAAACGCGATTAAAATTACTGATAACTTTAAGCGATTTTCCGATTCCTTACCCTTAAGCAATATCGAATCTTATCCTGGGTGTCTCGAAATCGTCCTTAATAGCCATTCGAAATTATCTTCTGTATAATTCCGAATCTCCCAGCATCTGTAGTCGTTCCTGGGCCCATAACCATCTTAATATGCACAGCTCGCATATCACAGGCATGGGAGAGAAAAACCCAGGTTGAACACATTATATTTATTCTTAGTAGACACACACGAACACACAGCATCAGTTAATCCCCACGACCTTGAGAAAGCATCGTCTCAATAGCAACAGTTGGAAAATATAATAACAATCGTCTTTACAATTCATAGGTATAGAGGGCAATATAACATTCATACAGAAACACACTTTTGTGAATGTGAATATAAAACCATACAATAAATGCTGGACAAACTAAAACCCAACATTAATAACGCGCGCAGACGATCGTACATATTATTGAATATGGGGCCACGATGTACAATCGCCGATATGCACCACAGCATATGTAACGCGGCCCACATTGCCAACTCCGCTCGCCAGGCGATGACGGCGCTCGGACTCATTGTAATCACCCTGGGGGCAATACGAGCCAGGGCATCGCCATTGAGGAGTAGGCATTGCATAAACGGATCCCATGCACATTCCGGGGGAGGCGAGGGGACGAGTTTCCAACAAAGGTCATTCCAATTGGATCTTTGTTTCCTTGCGTCCGCTGCGAATTGTGCCACTAGCTCCCGTGCTCTAATCGCCATTGGGTCGTCTTCTCCTTCGGTCGCAGCAGCGGGACTTGAGGGAAACTCTAATTCCGTTGCCGCGGCCCAAGAGGTTGACGCAATCGGGAAAAGGGGAAAGGGTCGGGGTTCAGGCGACGTGGGTTGGGAAATGACACGGAGAATGGGTGAAGGAGGTTCAGAAGGCTAGGGAGGGGAGTGGACAACTTCCATCTCTTTGGAGGCGGCAGTTGAATTGTCGGCGAAAGGACCGCCAGTCTCGTATTGCTGTTCTTGTTGCTTTGCGATGCTCGCTGTCCTCTTGTCGGCTCTTCGTTGTTTCTTAGCCTGTACGCGTATGCAATTGCGGAGCGTCGCACGCGCGCGGATAAGCAACTTGTCTTCCGGTAGATCGGGATAACGTTCCCTAGCTCTGGCAATTTCTTCCTTGTCCGGTTCATAGATGATGGGGTTACCCCTCGGCGATGCAACTGAACGAGAACGTTTTGTCCCGGTTCTTGGCTGTGTTAGAGTCAATTGTCACCACCAGAGTGCAATGATAATATTAATATATTATGTACGGTTACTTGGTAACTATGTTCAGTTCTGTACGTGTT
>JAQFZU010000784.1:0-19025 GCA_034696185.1 Henia vesuviana | reverse complement strand
AAAACTATGCTGATATAATATAAAATATTCACGATAATATTTTACTTTACATCGAAGTTACTTAACCTATCTCGCAGACAAGTCTAAAGAGTCACTTCACCCGAAGACTACAAGACTGAGTTTGAGAAGTTGATTTGCATGAGTCAATGAGGGAGCAATGAACGCTAAATTTTCCTGGCGCCAGGAATTAATATGTACGAGCAGTTATGTAGGTAGGCCAAAGTTAAACTTTTTAAAGCCAGGAAAATCCACATTTTAACACAAACAATTTTTCAATTCAATTAGATAAATTTCATTAATATTTTATATTTATATTGAATTGCATCGAGGCCGCTATGGAAGTTCTCAAAATATTTCACAAACAATTTTTATTTATAAATGAAATAATGTCAACAAATTTCACGCACATTAAATTAAAATAATGTTAATTATCATTTCCTGTTTAAACTGTTTCTAAACATTTATTTTTTAATCCATAACTTTTCGATAAAGAATTATTTTAATTTAATAAAGTTTAAAACGCAAAAAAATGAAAATACCGATATTTGAATGCAACTTCAACTTTAAAAAAAAAAAATCGATTCTTTAAAATAAAATGCGATAAAATGTATACAGTGGCGTCTGCTGGTGTTGGCTCGACTCGACATAGTCTGACCTCATTTCCCTTGCCTTCAACTCACGACCCTGTTGACGCACGTCTCCATGGGAGGAGCCTAGAAAAGGCTAGACAGACGCTGTTCCACTTGTCCATTCGCTTTAACCATTTTCCATTTAATTCCATTCATATATACATCTGTTGAAATACCTGATAGCTAATTTCCTTCAAAAATTCCATCGAAAACCACTCATTCTCACGCCGACCGCTGACGAAACCATCATCGTGTAAAAAATACAACTTGAAAGAAGACGAGTCTACAGACTAGGGAGTGCTAGCACTCATAGCAAGAGCCGGCGCAACTGGCGCCACGCCAATTTGGAGGGAGGAAAAGTAGAAAAAGGAAAAGCGAGCCAGCCCTGGTGGAACCCAGCTTCAACCAGTCTGTGAGCCAGACGCAAACACGCGCTGCATGATCAACAACACGCCACATCCCAATGTAACCAGTGGGCCAACGGGTAAAGGCCCTCCCTTGTTTATTTTTTATTTTTTTATTCAGTTCTGGCACCGTTAAAACTCCACTCGTTTATTTCTTTACCTCGATCGACCATCGATTCGCTAGTATTCATTTACCTTTCAACGATGAGCCGCTAGATAAGAAGGAAAACAACTCTCGGAACATTTCTTCGGAAAAAGGTAAAAATGTCAGAAACGTGCGAATCGCAGGTCTACAGCCCACACCTCAAGAAGGTACTCAATAGTTACCGGACGGCCGCCATGACTAGTCTGAGCGGACCAAATAGTTGTTTGGGTTCGTGGCCCACGAACAAATTAGTCGATTACGAACATCACGTTTCAAAGAAGAGATCGGCGCAAGTGGGCAAGGGTAAACCAGCGACCGCCACAACTCAATGCCAGACATCGCCGCCGGTGCCCGTGCCGCCTCCCGCGACCGAATACGACCCGTTCTCGGCTCCACCGCCATTTCCAATCCAACAGCTGCCGATCCTAGCGGCCCCTGACCAGAGCCGCAGCGAAAGGAGCGAAACGATATTGGAAGGTGAAGTGATAAGTTGTTTCGTGGTGGGCGGCGAGAAAAGGCTGTGTTTACCACAGATTCTAAACAGTGTTTTGAGGGATTTCAGTCTGCAGCAAATCAATGCCGTCTGCGACGACCTCCAGATTTTCTGCTCCCGATGCAACCGCGAGCAACTCGAGGTGCTCAAGGTTACGGGTGTATTGCCATTCGCCGCGCCGAGCTGCGGCCTCATCACCAAGACTGATGCCGAGCGATTGTGCAGTTCGTTGTTGTACAGACATCCAGTCGTGTTGGCTGGCTCGGAGAAAAAGAAATACTCGCTTAAAGTGTATCATAAGTGTTTTGGCAAATGTAAGGGATTATATACGCCAGACGATTACTCATCGCCTAGCGCATTGTGCATCGAATGTTTGGAATGTCACGGACATTTTTCGCCGCAAAAGTTCGTATGTCATGCGCACAAAGGTCTGGAGAAAAGGACTTGCCACTGGGGATTTGATTCGGCCAATTGGAGAGCTTACGTACTCATCGCTAAGGATCAGGCCAACTTGGAACAGCATCAAGTTAAATTAGATGAGATGAAAAATAGATATTGTGATGATTCTAGTGGGAAATACAAGAGAAAACAGGTAAGACGACTTATTCAAATAAATAAAAAGGAATTGACACTAGACGTAACATTGATGATTACGTTCATTTTATCTCGTTGTCAAGGGTAACCGACTAGTGCATTTGGCACTAGTTGATGTATTTTTGTCCTGATACCTATATAAAAAAATGTTATTTAAATTTCATTTTTGGATAACCCCACTGACCAGTTCTGCAAGCAATTTCCCTTTCTTTTCATTTATAGACAAAAAAAATAAGAAAACGGATCTTTGCTTAAACTCCCCTTCTCCCTTTACCCATTTCCTTGAGCGGCATGTGCAAACTACGGCTTTTACAGATGGTAAGCAGTCGGGTGTGGGTGGGGAAACACGCGTGTGTAAGAAGTCTGGCGCCCTACCTTTTTCCCCTATATTCACTGCCCCCTTCTAATATTTCCCCCTCTTTTTTCCTCGTGTGACCTCAGAGAGACATTTCTGGCCAAGATAGGGTTTTGTATGTCCCGCGTGCATTCCTTTATGTTCCGGACTGGATGCCCCAGTTGACCAGGGCTTCAGGGTTAGTGAGGTCATTGCGCTGTGAACCCATTCCGGCTCGTGGAGCCCTTTCTGACCATTGAACGTAATATTTTATGTATTGGACTTGTCCGTTACGTCATTTTCTCTCCTTTTCCCTTGTTTTGATGGATCGATTTTTCGTTGGTTCCAGCTGCATGTTGTTTAAGATTTAAGGATTCTATGACATTCCTTACAGTGAAAGGACAACATTTTTTAAAGAAATTTAATTAATTTAAAATATTTCAATTGATTTTATTGCGGTTTCTTCGTTTTTCGTGAATAGAAAATTAGAAAATAAAGCTAATTTATTTATCGAAATTATTGAAATCAGATTGAAATTGATAAACGCATTACAAATGTTATTATTATCTTTAGTTGCGTACTGCTTGTCTGTCTGCACGTGTCACCAAGTTGAGTGGGGTGAATGAGGGAAGGTTGGATGGGAAGAGAGATATTGTTCCGTGTATGTGTGGTTGGTCGGGGCAGCGACCGTTCCTATTTGTATTACCCGAAGCAGTGGTCACGATCACCTTTCAGGTAGCAGTGGACAAGGGGGTTGGTGTTGGACAGCGGAAGAAGCGAAGGTCTCAATAGATCTCGTTTATCTCGTTTGATTTACTGTGAGATATTTATTATAATCAAGTTTCTATCATCGCAAGAAACTTGAAAATTTCTCATTCCCACCATGTATGGGTTAATCAAAAACATTTTTTATTTTCATTACTCTATTATATTAAAAATAAAATTTGGAAAAATATATGGTGTATATAGATATATATGTGTAGATAAATCAAACTCGGATATTTATTTATAAAATGTGATTATTAATTAATGCATTTAAAAAACTGATTATGCTGTCTCCTTTTCTTTTGGCATCGGGCCCTAATGAGAGACTACACATTATCATAATATTATATCCTTGATCTAGAGGCCAAGGTTGCTTGAAAGGCGGTCTTAACCGGTCTCAGGTCGTCTGCTGTGTTCTTGCATTTACTCATTTCATTTCAACTTTCTTCCAATATTTTTAAATATGAGAAAATATATTTTCTATTTTGTGTATTAAAATTTATTGGATTTCTTGGAAATTGCATATCAATTTATTTCTAAAATTGCAACTTTTTTATTAATAACATCGATGGAGATAATTTTTATCTATAAATAGACCCATGACAAAGGAACAATATGACCGATTAAATTGGAGTCAAAGTCTCAGGTGTTTGTCCGGAATTTGAAATTTGGAAATTGAACCTGATAAGTGATTAAATATCATTTTATTACGTTATTCAATTTCAGGTTATTATACCATTCTCAATTCTAAATAAATATTCTTTTATCTTGGGTGGGTGAAGTGGGAAAAAGATTTTATTATAATTTTTTTAACTGTAAAACACACTGATTTAAACGACCGATGAAATAAAAGGGAATGCTGTTTCTAACAGTCACACAAACATGCGACTTTACTGGAAACTGCATGAAATTTTTACAATCACATAAAAACCCCGCCCTTCTCGCAATTTTCTAAAAGAGGATTTTCGTGCCTTCACCCATTTTAAAAGTAAAAGAGAATATTCCAATGTTACATGATTTATATTTTCTTTTTAAGTATAACATCACCATTAACCAAAGTTGCATTTGACATTTGAAAAAAATATTTTAATATCTAAACCGGAAATATATTGGAGATATTACAAAAGTTGTTTTAATTTACGAATTGATTTTTATAACGTTGCCCTTTTTTTCACTTTGCCCTTGTGGTTTGAGCTCAATTGAACTCAATTAAATAATTTGACCAATTTGTTAGAGCTTCGAGCAGATTATTTTTTAGTCCAGTTTTTTCCAAGCACATAAAAAATGGTAATATGAATAAATTGAGGATATTGGATATGTTTAGTGTGGATGGTCCATTGGCCCAACTTCTAAGATTTGGTCGGGTTTCAATTTTAAACTTCTTGGAAAAATGTCATTTGGTAAAAATGGAAAATTTATTTTTAGAATCGAGCTTAAAGAAATTGCAAATATAAAATTAAAATAAGGAAAAATCGTTTACCATTAAAAAAAATAATTCAGCTTTTTTGTTAATTATATCCTATAGAACTGAGACAAAGAAACAGTTGTAAGAAATTCAAGGGTTTTGTTGTTTTTGTTTAGCTATTGTTATGTAATTGAATTATAGTATTGGAGATGAATTAAACAAATTAATGAGTGTAATAAATTACTTCGTAGTCAATTTTCATTTGGTAAATAATAAAATTTGCAAAATAATATAATCAAAATATTGCATAAATTTGATATATTTAGTCTTATCAATTGAAATGAATCAGCACATAAAGAAATATAAAAAAAATTTGTTTTTTTTTCTCAAATTTAATTAAAAGTTTTTAAAACTTTAATTGCAATGGACAATGTTTTTGTTTTCAGAACTTTTAGTATAAAGCAAGGTGTGTTTCTTAGCTTAAGAAATTTGCAATTGAAAAGATTGTAGAATCAAGAAGAACGGGTTAGTCGAGTATAGAGGGTTTAATAACTAACAGATGCACATTCCGTTACCTTCCACCACTTGAATTTGTAAAAATATATATATTTATATTTTTAGAATGTTCTGTATAATAATAACACTTTTCATTTTTAACATGACAATTTTAATGTGTTTTATACAACAACAACTAGAAAATAACCACAAGAATCTCAAGTCAGTAAATTTTAAACTCTTATTTGTTGTTTCTTTCTCCATACTTGTGATGGTTATGTTGGCTGCCTGCAATCAATATGTTAAGCTAGATCTACATTATTCTAATTTAGGTAACGACCATTGCCTAAAGCACAGGGAACTGGTCATCACTAGCTAAAATTTAAATGGAAAATTTTATTTGGAAAAATAATCGTTTAGAATTTTCTAGAGTTGAACTGAAATTAAAATTAAAAATTAAACATTTTAAAAATTATTAAGTTAGTAATGAAAACGGAAATTAAAATTACTAATCTCGATATAAAACCGATTGTTAAGATGTTTTTGTGGGTCTTCAAAAAACACATAAATAAATTAATAGGTTTGTTTCGAATTTTATGATTTCACCTTTTCTTTATATTTAAGTATTGACTTAAATTGTTGGGGAGACTTGGCTGCGAAGGAGCTGAGACGATTATGCCACGTGGCATTCTCAAGGACGAAACTAGATCAAGAACGTATACGGTCGCGTCTTTAATTCTGATCGTGTTTGTGGCCTTCTATACATATTCGTTTGAATTTATACATATTTTTTCCAAAAAATTCAAATCGAACCAGTTTTGTTTGTATTTTTTTAATAATTATTTTTTTGGGTTTTGATAATTTTATATCACTACATTTTATCCAGATGTAAAACTTTATATTACTTAATTGCTCATTTTTTATTCAGTTGATAGAATGGAAAGATACATAAAATAAAATTTTTCGACACCATAAAATTTAATACTTTAAAGAGAACATAGATTTTAAGAAAATTTTATTTTTACTTACTATTTAATTTAAAAAAAAAATTATATGCTAATGACTAACAGATCATATCTTTAAGTGGTTAAACACATCGCTTATTTTTGAGGCCAGCTCTCTTTATTAGCTAATCAGTATGTTAGAGATATTAACATAATTTGGAAATAATAAACCATGTAATGATGCACTTTTTTTGCTTTTGCTTTGCGTTTACTATTGTACTTCAATGAATCATTGCTGCTTGGTTTACATTGCATACTTTATTTTCCAAAAAATTTCTTTGGTATTAAGACTGCTTTTAATAAAAAAAAAGTGACATGTGTGAACGGATCTGGTGATGGTAGAATACTATATCAGACGATATGTCTGATAACTCCTTTAAACCTGTTATTTATGTTTGTTTACTGACACAATTGTGTCAAGGTATCCTCACGATGATTAATCCGCCCTAAGTCGTACATATTGCGTTAAAAACTAGAAACATTAACATGTTGATTTACTTCAGATTATGATGAATAAACTTTGATATAACAAAACTGATTGATAAAGTTTTTTGTTTTAAAGAATTCTGCATAGTGAAATTCGGCCTGCAGGGAATAAATTTTATTCTTTAGAAACATGTGCGAAAATATTTTTTTCTGTAATTTTTAGAAAATTTTTATTTCAAAATTCTGCAGTTTATTGAAAAAGACAAGCTATAAATTATGAAGATGAGTGGAAAAAAAATTATTTTTCGCATTTCTCCGGACCACAACTCAAACATCTGGTAATCAATTCCGCTTCAATGTGCGATCTGGCGGGAGAATTGCACTTGAAACTGCTTCATTCAGTACTCATAGTATGATAATAATGGTTTTACTCCGTTTAAGTCCTTGCATTTGTATCTTGAAGAAAATACAATAAAAAAAGATTGGAATAAGCAAATAGATCAAAAGCCCTCATCGGGCTTCGTGTACTTTGTTTAGAATAAACTATCTCTTAATTATTCCTTTGATCAAACCCGCATTAAAATTAGTTAACGAGAATGTCATTTCGTTATTGACAAAATTTCTCGAAAATATTTATTCACGTAAAGTTGAAATTACATTTCAGGTGTTTTATTTTCAAAATATTTTTGCAGATATTATAATTGCTAATTTTTATTTTATTTTTCATCACCAAAAATTTGCAAGTGTATTTTAATTATAATGAGATCTCCGTGGCCTTGTACGAACGTGAAAGAAATTAAAGGTGTTATGTCCGCGTAAGAATTCGCCTTGAATATCCCCTGATGCAAGGTCATTTAGGTTGAATGGGTTGAAAGGGTAAAAGAAGCAGCCACTCATGACTCTGCGCTTCTTTGTGCGCGTTTCTAGTGCGTTGGAATTCACCCAAGGCCTTTTCATTATCGATCGTTATACTAATCTCAATTCGTTTTCAACATGTGTGAAGCGTGCGAATTTATATAGTATATCAAAACTCTATTCTTTCATCTTTGTCAGCCCATATTTAACAATTGCAATAACAATAACAATCATCACTGTATTGTTTATTACAATTATTTAATTTCAAGATTCGGATTTAGTCATAAATTTTAATATAGTTTTTCTGGGATCAAAGCAAAAATTTCAACAATTTGGAATCAAATAGCAATCTGTTTATTTTCTAAGTAAAACGGTTCGTGTAGTACATCACTCGACTTAAATGTCATTTGAAGGTTGCTGCTGTGCGCGAATTCACACAAGGCCATCTATACCAACTCAGCGAGCTATCAGTTGTACGTTCAATTAGTTTCAAAGTCGATATCTTAAATCCGAAAGATAATGATAGACAAAATGAGGATAGCAAAAAAAATCATTATGTTATTTTCCATCCAAACCATTTCTCATCCGCCTCTAAAACCTCGCCTTCTATTCAATGCCAATGACCTCTATTCCTGTTAAGCCACAAGCAAATATTTTTTTAATGATTTTTTTAGCTGTAAATATATATAGAAACTTTGCTTTTTTTTTAATGTTTTTCTAAACACAGCGAGTATCGAGAATATAAACTTTTAAATTCTTTAGTTTTCGTTGAAACTTGTGTTTTAAGTTGAACATTAGTTTGATGTAAATTGATTCTTTGACAGTTGCACTTATTTTTCGACTAAGTAGGGACTGAATTTCACGTTGGGAGGTCAGAAGGGTGTTTTACTTGCACCTGTGGCAGAATGAGTCGTTGGCTAGCCAGTGTCTCCCCTTTCAAAATCCCTTTTGCCCTTTTTCTGACTTCTCCCTCGTCTCACTAAAGAACAAATGTCTTTGATTCCTTTCGTTCGTCTCCCGGTGTTTTACTCCAGGGAGAGACAGAGGCGTCTTGGAAACAAATGACCCAAAGAATCGACTTAGGGGTCCTACAAGTTGAAGGTGTTTCTTTCTTTCACTCTGAGTGCTTTTCAGGTGGTAAATTTTAAAAGTTTTCTTATTTTTTATTTTTATTTTTATTTTTAAAGCACTTAAGAAAATAGATTGCGGTAAGCCGAATGCCACCAATACCACATGACGGAAGTGTTAAAAATGCTATAGATTAAACTAATTTTAGCAACCAATGAAATATGTTTTATTTAGATTTTTGGAGGTTTATTTTATTGTTATTGTAAAAATCTTTTACTTTGCATCATCGCATTTGTCATCACATCTCGCACAATGCAATGCATTTGCAATCGATAACTACTCATTTGATTTACCTAACCTATCCTTTGCCCACTAAACGCCCCCTCATCTCTTATTGGGGAACTGAGAGTGATGTCACGTGTTATCTCCATGGTAACAGTGGTAGTAGTCAGTGTTAGATTAGATTTGGTGCTGCCCTGGTGGCGAATCGAGCTTCATAACTCGGCAACCCTTTGAGGCCGGTTTATCGTATTGTCTAGTTTAGCGAACATTCGTCAAATTTCACATTTCCCAAATACTTTTTTAGAAAATTATATTTGCACAAAAAATTCTTCGCCTGTAACATGTGGGAGTGGAACACTAGGGAAGGTGAAGATGTTTATCGCATGCCGGCAACACTAGCTACCAAGGAAATGCAGTGCCTGGTGTCATTAAGAGAGCAATGGGATTTCCAGCAACGTCTGAGTGAAACGTTATGCACTTTCTTTCGTCATCAGCAACATTCATCGTTAAATCATTTCTATCCTTGGGTAAAAATAATAGCAATTTTATTTTATAAAAATTTTGCATGAATAAATATAATTTGTGTTTTAGTAATTGCACAAAATTTGCGAAATTTATTTTTAGTCATTTTTAGTTAGTTGCTTGAGCATGATAAAAGGGCGTGGCTTGCCTAGTCGCAGAGTAAAGGTGTGGTAAAAAGAAGGGTAAAGCAAGTTGAAATGTGATGAGGGCCATCGCGTATCTCTCTGTGTGTCAGTAAAATCGATCGGTTCAAGCTGAAATTTGAGTGTAACCCGTACTAACCAATACACGATTAGTTTTGATAATTTCAGAGAGAATTTTTTTATATCGTAATTTCCTCAGGCGTATAATATATAATACCATTATAAATTGTACTGAAGGAATCTAGAATATTTTTATTTATTTTTTATATCATTGGATTCTCATTAGCTTGAAGAGACTCAGGGTAAATTGAGGTTGCTGACAGCTGTGATGGAATTGGAAGTTTTAATTATCCGTTAATTTTGTTACGAGAATTGAGAAATATTGCAATTATTTTGAGAAGAAATTTAAGTAAAGTCTGATATTTTGAAATATAATTATTAAATTTTAATCCAATTAATTTGTTTTCTGCACAATTTATTTTATTATCTAAATATACACAATTTTTGTTTGAATTTATATTATAATATAATAGTTTGAGATTAGATTTTCTAGTTTTCGAAAGTTAGGTGATTTTTACGCAAAATTTTACGCAAGCTTAGGAAACTTTATCTATTTTTAAGATTCTTTTTAAGATTCTTAGTAATTTAGAAAATGCATAAACAAGTTAGGAATTGTGTTAGAATTCAGCTTTAAATAATCGCCATTTTCCTTGTTTAAATATTTCATGTTGATACAGACCTTTAAACGAGAGGGGAAGTGTCCGAAATCAATATTGCAATACAACTTAATCAAACTGTAAATCGATCAATAAAATTAATCTCCTATACAATGCATAACTTATAGTTGTAAAACTTAAGGTTATACAAATAAGCATGTAACGCGAAATTTGCCAACCAGTTGTTTATATGCAGTACTGTAGCTGAGGCTTGAGATCGATGTGACTGAAGGGGGAAGGGAGTGCTGGTGGGTAGCAAGGAACGCCCTTTTACGTCAATTGCCGTCTGGAAGTGGAGTGAGCGGGATGAAAGAATGCTTTTCAAGGTCAAATAGAAACTGAAGAGAATACTGAGATGAAAAGAGATAAATAAAACTTGGATAAATATTAATTTTACATCATCTGAATGAGGTTTTTGCGTTAATGTGAATGTTGTTTTTTTACCGCTATTGACATTTCACCTTTAGGAGGGTCCGAACTGGTGTGTGAAATTTGTAATAAATTACACGAGATAAGAGTTTGAGAAAAGACGATTGTGAGGCTTCAAAGAGTAGAAAAAGGGCTAGCAAGAAATGACCATGTGTGTGTGTCCACCTATTGGTCAGTGAATAGTTGGTTTTGAAAGGATCGCGTGTGAACGAGTATTAGGGCATTGGAGACTGGGAGTGGACGTTGAAAAAAAATCTGGACATCTTTTCACATGCAGACTGGTCCAGTGGCCATATGGTGTCCAGTATTAAAGGTAGGAGGAGATGAACGAGATTGTCCAGTTCAGTCCTATTGTTTTCACATGGAATGACCCGTGCGTTTAAAATAAAAAAAAGTTCACGGACCCGTGGATTGTGTAAAAGGATAATAACACGATCCCCTTTCCTCCATCTTCCCAGCCTCGCTTTCATTCTTGTTTTGAGAATAGCTGGACTGGACACGCGGTCGCAAGGGACAAGGCAAAGGCAGCATGTGGACGCAATGGGGTTGGGAGAATAAGGGGATTGGGTTGTGGAAGCTGAGCTTCTTCAAAACCCGTGCAATTGCAAGGTGAAGTGCACTGATCCCTGTCCCATAAATACCCCAAAGGGTTTGGCACAGATAGGAAGTGCTTGGCCAGGTGTAAATGCCATATGGAAAGAATTATAATGGGGAAGTAGGGGAAGGTGTTATGTAATTTTGTTTACCAGAAATAGAAAATGATGTCATTTTTTTGCATTAAGATTTATTTGTTATAATAACTGATTGGGTCACAAATGTTATAATCAGCTGCTTTCAAGATTGTTAAATGCTATTTCTATTTAAGAAAGTTGGTGATGTCAGTAAACGAATTGAGTTCAAAGTCTATTTGTGTTGTATCAAATAGGGCTTTTCTCACAACTAAAACAGATAATATTTTAAAAATAAATATATTTTTTCTGTTTAGATAATCTTTTTTTAGTTTTTGATTGTTTTGCATTTTAACATTTTGCAATTTATTATATGATATTGTCATTGCAATTTGATAAAAATTTCAAAATTATTTTTTATTTGTTTCAGTACACACAGGAAGAAAAGGATTTGAGCAAAAAGGCAAAATATGGTCCTGAGGAGTCTCCAGTCAATGCCGGCTATATGCCATACATATGTGATCCAATGTCAGCTTATTGGTACCCAACTCTTCCATCTCAATGGTCGAGGGTATCCGCATTTCGTCCATGGTCTCCAGTTGTGGGCAAAGATGGCAAGCCATTATTAAATCAGCCTATACCGCAACAGGCATTTTTTAGAGACAAGTACATATATTTTTAAAAGTAAAATAACTTTATTTTCATAAAATATTTATTTTTATTTTCAGTACTACTCAATCTCTCCCTTCGTATTTGAGTCACGGACCCCCAGTTTTGCTCAATCCAGAGCGTGTTGTACCCCTTTCGGAAACAGAACGGTATGAATTACAAAATGAATAATTTAGTAATTTATTTTAATCTTCAATTTTTTTTATAAATTTTAAAAGGTTCGAGCGCCATTACCAGCCAAATGTTGCGTTGGCACCACCGTCTGCTCAACAAGTGCCACAAAAATCATGTCTGTCGTCCACTGCCGATGTAATAGTGGCAAATTCACAGCTTGAAAGGAGGATTACAACCGATGAGACTGATGATATTAAAATGATAAACCACGAAATCGATATATCAACCGATACAGATGAAACTTTGTCAGACAGCACTACAAGTGCTGAATCTATTGATTTTCGTAAGATTAGATTAACTTTAATTATTAAACGATATTAATGTCGAACATGTCAGCAAATCAGAAAAAATTAGAAATATATCAGGTTCGAGATTATATGAAAGCGATATAATGAACTTTATCAAAAAAAATTAAATATAAATAACATGCAAATTTAACTGATATTTTTTGTGACTTGATTTATATTGAATATTCCTTGTAGGAAATCGATTGAAAAAGTTGTTCGGCATTAATGCATTTGATGATTTTTTTCCCTTTATAACCAGCTGAATAAATGCATAAAGCAATCACATAATTATATTTTACAGAAAGTGAAGTAGTTGCCAGAGGAAAAGATAAAAATTCATGGAATGACGATAAGGTGGACGAGATTGAATTATTACATAAATTAATGGAAGCTAATAAGATCGATCCTGAGCCGTTAAAAGAAATTGTGAAAGAAGTTGAGAAAATGAGAAATAAATTTAAAGAGGAAATTGCTGTGGCGAAGAAAGCAAACGAAGCACTGCAGGAGGTAGTATCTAACATTGTAGACTATTTCCCCAAATTTACATTTTTGTTTTAACAAAAAATAGGAATTGGAATACTTGAAAATGTCAAAAAGAAAAAAACTGCAAGAAGCAACAGAAGCAAAGCGTAATTTGCGCAAGAAGTTGCAACAGGTGCATGAAGAGCATTCTGTGCAAATGAGAGAGCAAATGTTAGTTCAAGAACAATTGCGCATTCAATTAGCATCGGCACTCGGCATTAAACAAGAGATGCCAGAGAAAAATGGCAGAGGTAAGGACATTGCCAAAATAATATTGCCAATGGAAGATATTGCAGCTGCTAAAGGAAAGTTGTTGAATGAGCCCAGCATCAAAGAGGAAAAGGAAGGAGATTAAGAAAGCATCAAAATTCAGCATCCAAGTGCTAGTGGCACTTAGGAGTGGCTCCAAATGCCATTCCATAAAAGCTTCCTCTGTGATCATTTTTTAACTATCGTATTCATGTATTTTATTTTCTAGAATGTTTTTAGTATTTCTTTTTTTGGGTTTCAATATTTTATATACTCATTGTGCTGTGTGAAATTTGTTTGGAATTTATAATGTGCCTCGAGTTTTCACCCGATATTTCTGAATTTTGCTCATTTTTTTATTTTGTAAATTCATGGCTTAGTGAGTTAATGGTTTTTTTAAATTCAATCAAAAAGTTTATGTACATTGGTAGACGTTATTTGCTGTTTTGCAATGTGAAAAAGTTGAATTGAATTGATCTCATTATTTTTACTTCAATAATTTTTTTTTTATTTTCCATATTTAATCTTTAAATGTAAGAATATGAGCACATCAATATTAAACATGCACCATGTTTGTTTTAGATAATGAATTAACATCATCAGTTTGAAACTTCTATAGAATTTATTAGACTTAGTTTCAAAATTTGTCTTTTGTTTAGACTAAAAAATTGTTTCTGAAGTTTACAAAAATTTCTTTAAATGAATCAACGAAATGGTTTATAAATTGTTTGAAATTATAGTGCTATTCAAAAATATTTTTTCTATTTCTATAAATACTTTGCAGAATTTCAAGCTGGTCTATCTTAAGATGATTAAGAAATTTCTAAAACTTAATGAATAGCTTTAAAATATTTCAACTTGATATTGGTAAATTTCAACTACCACTTTAAATAGTACCTGAATCAAAGAATTATTCAATTCTTTCTTGTCTTGGTTTTCAACAGTTTTCACATAATTTTTGTTTTATTTTTAAAAATATTAAATTATATGGCTACAAATGAAGGCATAGAAATGTACAAATTTTTTATACATTATTCTTTTAATGGCAGTTATATCATTTAGATGCTGTTTCCATATTTGCGGCTCAGAGCTCATATTTTACAATTTTAAGTTATATAAATTTCTAAAGACTTATTATTTTCATTTTCTAATTACTCCAAATTTATTAAGTTACTTGTAAAATATTTTTGGGTTGAAAAGAATGCAATTGTGGCACATTGTGGACTATATATTTATTATTATTGTTTGTAAGTAATTTTTTTCATGAAATAAGCAATTTAAACGAATGGAATTGGTGAAAAAATCTCAAATAACCTGTAAATAATTTAAATGCAAAAAAAATTATATTTTTTACAAAACTAGTTAATTGATAAAAACTCGATTAATTCATTTTGTAATTACATCAAGTATTCAGTTTTTCTTTGTTGAATGTATGTAATGCCATCTGTGATTTGTTAATTGCTATCTTTGGTTTTCGCAATCGCGTTTATTAATATTAGTAATAATGTAAAAATGATTATAATAATATGTTATTTTCATTGTTTGTAAAACTAATTTGTTAAATAGTTAAATTAGGCTATGGATAGCAAATTCTCTTTATTGTATATTTTGTATACTTCATTGCCTGCAGTTCGTTTAATTTAACTCTTATGAATTTCATAATCTATTACTATTACAAAAACGAATTTGTTTATGTGACTAAATTGAAAATCGAAATTAATAGGAATTCATCTTTTATTTAAACAAAATTTAATTATTTGGGTTACATCACATGATGTTGGCAGATCAATCAGCTAATATAATTTGATTATAAATTAACTATTAATTTGAATTTTATGGGAAATCTTTAGCAAATTCCGATCCAATCTAGAGATGTGATAAATTTAATGCTTTAGATTTTAAGAAAGTCTATGATAATATTTTGTCATTATCAAATTTGCTTAAATTATTTATCAGTTTAAGTCGGTGCAGAATATGGAAATTTAAAGAAATTAAGTGAGGCCCATATATTGAAATTTCAATTCTAAAATATAATACCATACATGGTAATCAATAAGAAAATCCAAAATTATAAAACATTTTGCGTTTTAATTGAGTTTTGTTTTATTTTATTTCGTAATCAAATGAATAAGATAAAGCATAAAGTCAACAAAATCACAAAAACATGTTTCATATTTTAAATGCACCTACCGCTCTGTGTTGGGTCAACCAGATCTGCACCCATTTTTAAACGGATCGGATTAAAACTTCAGTTTATCCCGCCCTAAACGAAGATGAGATCCGAGAACCACAGGTTGACTACATGAATTTCATTATTTCATGATTAATACACTTTTTCGCAACATTTTGTTGTTTCTTAGCTATTGGATAAATACTGCCATTTCGTTATCTTTAATAACGGGTCGACCTAAGGCTTATTGGGTCGGATGCAAAGCGCATCCGTATGGTACGTGGCCCAAAATAGCTCGATGATTTAATCCGATCCATAACACGCAGATTAACCCAACCCAATTATTTTGAAATTTGCTGCTCAATGATTTCAGTTTATGTCATTATAGATTTGTATATTTTATCATTATTTTCCCTCGTGTGCCAATATGACTATTTGTTGATGGGAGAAGCAGATAGCAAAAACAAAACTCCAAACTTGATTTTTTTAATTTAAAAAATTTACTTTTTATTATTTAATTTGTGAAAAGAATAAAAACATCAGTCATTCCCAATGGTGAAATAATAGTTTATCATAGTAGTTAAATTTTAGATTTCAATAATTATTACATTTTGACTGCCATAAGTTACTTGATTTTACTTAAAAAGCATTAAATACAAAATAATACTAACAATAAATAAAAACTATTAATTAATTGTTATTATTATAAAACAAAAATGAATGGGATAAATTAGAAAAAATCCCATTAGTGATTGCAGTGCCTCTTGGTTGTGGACAAGTACAGTGAAGGTTAATAAAATATTAAAATTTTCTTTTAACAACAATAATGTAATTGGAGTCTCAACAATAAATTGAGACATGAATTTTCAATTTTTGAACAAAATTTACATATCCGAATGACTTTTTTAAACCACATTTACCCACATCTACCACGTAAAATGGTTTTAAATATATATGTACACTTATATCATGAGTGTATATATTGTTATTGTTCCCATGTATTAGAAATCCATTTCAATCTAATAGAGAAATGTTTTGCATGCATCATGTATGGTACCATACTAGTGTGCCAGTATTTTTAAACAGAGCTTCCTTTAATATTTCAATTATATTCACTGGCAGAATGTTTATCAATTGTAATAACCATTTGTAACGCAATAGTTCAGTTCAATTTGTCATCAAACTTATCGTGTTGGTTTTCCATGTTATTCAATAATTAAGCAAATTACTTTTTTTTAAAGTACAAATTATATATCATCATATCCAACAATAACAGACGAGTTCCATAATAGATTTGTTTCAACAAAATTGTCAAAGTTATATCACTTTTTGGAAATTTGTACTGTATCATAGACAACGTAAATTCCTTATCCTTCACATTTTTCATATATGTCTCATATTATAGTTGTTACTACAGTTTAATGAGAATAACACAAATGTATGAAATCATAAGTTGCTTTGCCTTTCAATTTTCTTGTTTTCAGTTAGTCATAGAAAAATTTCCAAGTTTGTTGGGTGGAGACGAAATTTTTGTTTTTAATATATAAGAGAGAGTGCAAATTGATGATTGCTGCAAAGGGTTGCAATTACTTTTCAATTGCCTTAGATATAAAGATAAATAATTTATTTTTATTTTATGTTGCAGAATATTGATAATTGCTAAATATCTAATTGAGACTAGTGAATTTTACTATGACCATTATAATTACAAGAGGACTGAAATGGTACTTTTTTTATTATTGCTTGTGCAATATCTGCTTCAATTTTAATTTTCTAAAAAAAAAATTTAATTTTGTAACTAGTCAGTTATATTTAAACGTAATTTGTTATACAGTGTATTATACTTTCTTTTTTTTTAACTATCTTAATTGAAAATTTGCAACTTTTTTTCGGATTTTTATCACGATCGCATTTCTGGTTGGCGTAAATATTTTATAATTTGTATTGTTCTATTCATAAGAAATATTTTTTTAAATCTAGTTTAATTAATGTTTTCAAAAAAAATATTTGTTTTTAATAATCTATTGATGATGATGAATTTTTGTTTTATAACTTCCATTAACTCCACTTTGGTGCTATTGTATTATTTTTACATTTTTTTCTTACTTTCACTGCTTAAGAAAAGTACAAAGTTTTTTGTTTGTTTTTTATTTTTTATTTAATCGTCTATAGAATAATCTAATGTATTTATAAGTCCAATTTTCAGATGTCCATATTTCTAAATAATTAAGTGCTTTGATTTATTATTTAATCAAAAATGGCAGAATGAAGAAAGAAATGGAAATTATGGTTGAGATTTCTTGTATTTTATTTTGTGTTTACATTTTTTTTAAACATTGGTTTTAAGCTGATTTGTTATGACTAAGTTAAAAAATGGCTGTAAACAGACTGAAAGCTGTAGCATGTTATCATCTGTATTGAGTAAAATGTGGTTATGCTCAACTTTACAATTTTTCAATTATTTTTACATACACGGTGTTTTTATTTAACAATTATAGGATGTGCAAATTTTAGCAAAAAGTATTTGTGCTAATGGCAATCTTCTGCTGGCAGTGGTTTTGGCTAAAGGGTCTTCATTTTCTTTTGATGTCTTGATTTAATTGGTGTTATCAAAAACAAAATCAGAGTTGAAACATTTAAACATGCCGCAAGAAATAAAAGCCGAAATGAAAACTTCCTGTGATATCTTTGATATATCCTTAAAAGGTAAATAAAATTTGTTATTTTCATTTATTTTTTAAATTAATAAAGTAAACAATTTTACATACCTACAACTATGGATGTAATCACACTAATGAGACCTTGAGATGTTCTCACAATACCAAAAGTTGAAGCAATTTTACTAGTTTCATGGTACTATTATTCAAAATTATTCAAAACAATAATGTAAAAATGTTTGGTTTTGAGCTCTTTTAACATACAATAAAAGCTTGAATAGAAGTTTTAAAATAAAGAATAAAAGCAAGATTTTTGAATCAAAGTAAATTGAAATAAAAATAAAAGTTGAAATAAAAACAAATGATAAGAAAATGTGAAAATAAAATCAGCATAAATCAGCATAAAATAAACTTCAAGCAGAACCAAATTAAAACCAAATTAAAATTCAATTTTAAATTACATGCAAAAAAATGTTTTTTAATTCATCTTTTAAGAATACCAATTGATCTAATTGTTTCCATTTCTAGAAAATTATTATGATGTATATAAGTAGCTTTTGGGACTGCATTTATAAAGCAACTTAAGTAAAATAAATTTACTTTTGAAAACTTTTAGATGAAATTTGTATTCACAAAAATTTTTGTAACTTGTTTTAATTCTTAACTTAAGAAAAATTTTAAGTAGATTTTAGAGGTTACTTTAAGATCAATTTTTTTCTTAAAAAAATAATTTAAAGATGGCAGAATAATGTTTCTATAGAGCTCTTCAATAATGTTGAAGAAAATAGTTTTATGTGTATGAAGGAATTTTAAAAAGAGGTGTAATACATTGGATAATATTCCTGACGATGTTAGAAGAAATAATTATCCATTGCTCCAATGTATTATAATCCAACTTTGGGAGAAATTAATTATCTGAC